>MU106407.1:101674-120822 GCA_012274485.2 Sinapis alba | reverse complement strand
TCTAAAACATAACTCCTTTGGGATTTATTAAACTTCATGGAACCTCTCCACTGAATAATGGTTCCAAATCAAGCTTCTTACATAGTGATTCATCCTGGTTTGATTAGAAGCTTGAAGAACTTGCCATATGTCCAAACAGGCTAAACATGGATATACTGATTAGAAAGTGGAATAACTTCTTAAACATAACTCCTTTGGGATTTATTCAACTTCATGGACACTCTCCACTGAATAATGGTTCAAAATCAAGCTTTTTACATAGTGATTTATCCTGGTTTGATTAGAAGCTTGAAGAACTTTCCATATGTCCAAACAGGCTAAACATGGATATCCTGATTAGAAAGTAGAATAACTTCTTAAACATAACTCCTTTGGGGTTTATTCAACTTCATGGATACTCTACACTGAATAATGGTTCCAAATAAAGCTTCTTACATAGTGATTCATCCTGGTTGGATTAGAAGCATGAAGAACTTGCCATATGTCCAAACAGGCTAAACATGGATATCCTGGTTAGAAAGTGGAATAACATATTCAACATAACTCCTATGAGATTTATTTAACTTCATGAAAGAATCTTCACTTATTAATGGTTCACAATAATTCTTTTTACATAGTGATTCATCTTGGTTTGTTTACAAGCTTGAAGAACTTGCCATATGTCCAAACATGCTAAACATGGATATCCTCATTAGAAAGTGGAATAACTTCTTAAACATAACTCCTTAGGGATTTATTCAACTTCATGGATACTCTCCACTGAATAATGGTTCCAAATCAAGCTTCTTACATAGTGATTCATCCTGGTTTTATTAGAAGCTTGAAGAACTTGCCATATGTCCAAACAGGCTAAACATGGATATCCTGATTAAAAAGTGGAATAACTTATTCAACATAACTCCTATGGGATTTATTCAACTTCATTAAAGACTCTCCATTTATTAATGGTTCCAAATCTAGCTTTTTACATAGTGATTCATCTTGGTTTGATTAGAAGCTTGAAGAAGTTGACATATGTCCAAACAGGCTAAACATGGATATCCTGATTAGAAAGTGGAATAACTTATTCAATATAACTCCTATAAGATTTATTCAACTTCATGAAAGACTCTCCACTGATTAATGGTTCCAAATAAAGTTTTTTACATAGTGATTAATCCTGGTTTGATTAGAAGCTTGAAGAACTGGCCATATGTCCAAAAAAGCTAAACATGGATATTCTGATTTGAAAGTGGAATAACTTCTAAACATAACTCCTTTGGGATTTATTCAACTTCATGGATACTCTCCACTGAATAATGGTTCCAAATCAAGCTTCTTACATAGTGATTCTTCTGGTTTGATTAGGAGCTTGAAGAACTTGCCATATGTCAAACAGGCTAAACATGGATATCCTGTTTAAAAAGTAGAATAACTTCTTAAACATAACTCCTATAAGATTTATTCAACTTCATAAAAGACTCTCCACTGATTAATGGTTCCAAATCAATCTTTTTACATAGTGATTCATCCTGGTTTGATAAGAAGCTTGAAGAACTTGCCATATGTCCAAAAAAGCTAAATATGGATATCCTGATTAGAAAGTGGAATAACTTCTAAAACATAACTCGTTTGGGATTTATTCAACATCATGGAAACTCTCCACTGAATAATGGTTCCAAATCAAGCTTCTTACATAGTGATTCATCCTGGTTTTATTAGAAGCTTGAAGAACTTGCCATATGTCCAAACAGGCTAAACATGGATATCCTGATTAAAAAGTGGAATAACTTATTCAACATAAATCCTATGGGATTTATTCAACTTCATTAAAGACTCTCCATTGATTAATGGTTCCAAATCTAGCTTTTTACATAGTGATTCATCTTGGTTTGATTAGAAGCTTGAAGAAGTTGACATATGTCCAAACAGGCTAAACATGGATATCCTGATTAGAAAGTGGAATAACTTATTCAATATAACTCCTATAAGATTTATTCAACTTCATGAAAGACTTTCCACTGATTAATGGTTCCAAATAAAGTTTTTTACATAGTGATTAATCCTGGTTTGATTAGAAGCTTGAAGAACTGGCCATATGTCCAAAAAAGCTAAACATGGATATCCTGATTAGAAAGTGGAATAACTTTCAAACATAACTCCTTTGGGATTTATTCAACTTCATGAATACTCTCCACTGAATAATGGTTCCAATTCAAGCTTCTTACATAGTGATTCATCTTGGTTTGATTAGGAGCTTGAAGAACTTGCCATATGTCCAAACATGCTAAACATGGATATCCTGATTAGAAAGTAGAATAACTTCTTAAACATAACTCCTATAAGATTTATTCAACTTCATAAAAGACTCTCGACTGATTAATGGTTCCAAATCAATCTTTTTACATAGTGTTCATCCTGGTTTGATTAGAAGCTTGAAGAACTAGCCATATATCCAAAAAAGCTAAACATGGATATCCTGATTAGAAAGTGGAATAACTTTTAAACATAACTCTTTTGGGATTTATTCAACTTCATGGAGACTCTCCACTGATTAATGGTTCCAAATCAAGCTTCTTACATAGTGATTCATCATTGTTTGATTAGAAGCTTGAAGAACTTGTCATATGTCCAAACAAGCTAAACATTGACATCCTGATTAGAAAGTGGAATAACTTCTTCAACATAACTCTTATTGTTGACATGAAGAATAAATGGCATGAAGAATAAGTTGTATGAAGAGAAAGGTACAAGTACAAGTTAACTTGGAATGCAAGGAAGCTTGGGCGAGTTAACCTAACTTGAGAATTAAGGTTTGCTAGCTTGGAATCGATGACAAGCAAAGGGACAAGAAGAATTAGATATTAGTTTGTGTAACTAAGGAGAAGGAGGAATCTGGTTGCCAATGGACTAGGAAGAGGCTGGAGCAAAGTCACGGGTTCCTTAAGGCTCCCAGCCGTTGGGACCTGTCACTATCAGTCTGGGTTGTCTGATACACCCCTGTCCAAACCTGTCCTAACCTGCCCAAGCCTGTCCAAAGACAGATTAGTTTATTATTGTTCTCTTTGTCTTGTATGTTCTGATTTATCTATATAACAACCTTGTATACAAACTAAATTAATTAAAGAAAGTATTTCCTCATTATTCTACTCTTGTTCGAACTCTATCTCTCTCCTCTCTCTCTCTCTCTCTCCTCTCTCTCTCTCTCACGATTTCTCTCATCTCTTTCTTGTTCTTGTTCTTGCTGTTCTTCATTCCTTCATAACACACCAGACTCTAAATCCATTAATTCTAACACTTATGATATTTATTCAACTTCATGAAAGACTCTCCACTGAATAATGGTTCCAAATCAAGCTTCTTACATAGTGATTCATCCTGGTTTGATTAGAAGCTTGAAGAACTTCCCATATGTCCAAATATGCTAAACATGGATATCCTGATTAGAAAGTGGAATAACTTCTTAAACATGACTTTTTGGGATTTATTCAACTTCATGGAGATTCTCCACTGATTAATGGTTCGAAATCAAACTTCTTACATAGTTATTCATTGTGGTTTGATTAGAAGTTTGAAGAACTTGCCATATGTCCAAACAGGCTAAACAAGGATATCGTGATTAGAAAGTGGAATAACATATTCAACATAACTCCTATGAGATTTATTTAACTTCATGAAAGACTCTCCACTTATTAATGGTTCACAATAAAGATTTTTACATAGTGATTCATCCTGGTTTGATTACAAGCTTGAAGAACTTGCCATATGTCCAAACAAGCTAAACATGGATATCCGATTAGAAACTGGAATAACTTCTTAAACATAACTCTTTTGGGATTTATTCAACTTTATAGATACTATCCACTGAATAATGGTTCCAAATCAATCTTCTTACATAGTGATTCATCCTGGTTTGATTAGGAGCTTGAAGAACTTGCCATATGTCCAAACATGCTAAACATGGATATCCTGATTAGAAAGTGGAATTACTTATTAAACATAACTTCTTTGGGATTTATTCAACTTCATGGATAGTCTCCACTGAATAATGGTTCCAAATAAAGCTTCTTACATAATGATTCATCCTGGTTTGTTTAGAAGCTTGAAGAACTTGCCATATGTTCAAACAGGCTAAACATGGATATCCTGATTAGAAAGTGGAATAACTTCTTCAACATAACTCCTTTGGGATTTATTCAACTTCATGGATACTCTACACTGAATAATGGTTCCAAATCATTCTTCTTACATAGTGGTTCATCCAGGTTTGATTAGGAGCTTGAAGAACTTGCCATATGTCCAAATAGGCTAAACATGGATATCCTTATTAGAAAGTGGAATAACTTCTTAACCATACCTCCTTTGGGATTTATTCAACTTCATGATACTCTCCACTGAATAATGTTTCCAAATCAAGCTTCTTACATGGTGATTCATCCTGGTTTGATTAGAAGCTTCAAGAACTTGCCATATGTCCAAACAGGCTAAACATGGATATCCTGGTTAGAAAGTGGAATAACTTCTTCAACATAACTCATATTGGATTTATTTAACTTCATGAAAGAGTCTTCCCTTATTAAATGGTTCACAATAACGCTTTTTACATCGTGATTCATCCTGGTTTGTTTACAAGCTTGAAAAGCTTGCCATATGTCCAAACATGCTAAACATGGATATCCTGATTAGAAAGTGGAATAACTTCTTAAAAATAACTCCTTTGGGATTTATTAAACTTCATGGATACTCTTCACTGAATAATGGTTCCAAATCAAGCTTCTTACATAGTGATTCATCCTGGTTTGATTAGAAGCTTGAAGAACTTGCCATATGTCTAAACATGCTAAAACATGGATATCCATATTAAAAAGTGGAATAACTTATTAAACATAACTCCTATGCGATTTATTCAACTTCATGAAAGATTCTCCATTTATTAATGGATCCAAATCTAGCTTTTTACATAGTGATTCATCCTGGTTTGATTAGAAGCTTGAAGAACTTGCTATATGTCCAAACAAGCTAAACATGTATATCCTGATGAGAAAGTGGAATAACTTATTCAACATAACTCCTATGAGATTTATTCAACTTCATGAAAGACTCTCCACTGATTAATGGTTCCAAATAAAGTTTTTTACATAGTGATTCATCTTGGTTTGATTAGAAGCTTGAAGAACTGGCCATATGTCCAAAAAGCTAAATATGGATATCCTGATTAGAAAGTGGAATAACTTCTAAACATAACTCCTTTGGGATTTATTCAACTTCATGGAGACTCTCCACTGATTAATAGTTCTAAATCAAGCTTCTTACATAGTGATTCAACGTGGTTTGATTAGAAACTTGAAGAACTTGCCATATGTCCAAACAAGCTAAACATTGACATCCTGATTAGTAAGTGGAATTCCTTCAACATAACTCTTATGATATTTATTCAATTTCATGAAAGACTCTCCATTAATTAATGGTTACAAATCAAGCTTCTTACATAGTGATTCATCCTGGTTTGATTAGAAACTTGAAGAACTTGTCATATGTCCAAACAGGCTAAACATGGATATCCTGATTAGAAAGTGGAATAACTTCTTAAACATGACTCCTTTGGGATTTATTCAACTTCATGGAGACTCTCCACTGATTAATGGTTTGAAATCAAACTTCTTACATAGTTATTCATCGTGGTTTGATTAGAAGTTTGAAGAACTTGCCATATGTCCAAACAGGCTAAACATGGATATCCTGATTAGAAAATGGAATAACATATTCAACATAACTCCTATTAGATTTATTTAACTTCATGAAAGATTCTCCACTTATTAATGGTTCACAATAAAGCTTTTTACATAGTGATTCATCCTTGTTTGATTACAAGCTTGAAGAACTTGCCATATGTCCAAACATGCTAAACATGGATATCCTGATTAGAAAGTGGAATAACTTCTTAAACATAACTCCTTTGGGATTTATTCAACTTAATAGATACTATCCACTGAATAATGGTTCCAAATCAACCTTCTTACATAGTGATTCATCCTGGTTTGATTAGGAGCTTGAAGAACTTGCCATATGTCCACAGAGGCTAAACATGAATATCCTGATTAGAAACTGGAATAACTTCTTAAACATAACTCCTTTGGGATTTATTCAACTTCATGGATAGTCTCCACTGAATAATGGTTCCAAATCAAGCTTCTTACATAGTGATTCATCCTAGTTTGATTAGAAGCTTGAAGAACTTGGCATATGTCCAAACATGCTAAACATGGATATCCTGATTAGAAAGTGGAATAACTTCTTCAACATAACTCCTTTGGGATTTATTCAACTTCATGGATACTCTCCACTGAATAATGGTTCCAAATCAATCTTCTTACATAGTGATTCATCCTGGTTTGATTAGGAGCTCGAAGAACTTGCCATATGTCCAAATAGGCTAAACATGGATATCCTTATTAGAAAGTGGAATAACTTCGTAAACATAACTCTGTTGGGATTTATTCAACTTCATGGATACTCACCACTGAATAATGGTTCTAAATCAAGCTTCTTACATAGTGATTTTGTCAGATTTGTGAGAATATGAGATTTAGAATGTATTTAGTGAGAGATTTAGTGAGAGTTCATTGCTGGAGAATGAAGAACGTGAAGAACATGAGAGAGAGGAAGAGGATTTCGAAAATAAGAGAGAGAGAAGGATAAGAATAATTTCCTTAATTAATATCTGGTTGCGTACAACATATTTAAAAGCCAAGATGAGAGAGAGAGGAAAGCAACAACACACTGGATAATAGGGTGCATTCTGACCCAACAACTCTATTTAAAGCAGATCTACTTTAATTCAAACTCCACTTGCCTAGAAGCTTCCCCACTTGTTCCCACTTGTACAAAAGCTTATCCACGTCCAGCTTGACTTCTGATTGACGTCAAGTCTAGCATTCAAAGTTCTCTCAAGTCTGGCGAGCCTTATAAAGCCTTATAAAAACTCTTTATAAAACCTTATAAGTCTCTAGCTTAATTCTCTTCAGGAAGAAACCAGATTGTTTCTTCCTCTCTCTTTAGTTCTTAATCTTGTGGATAGCTTCCAGTGGATGGGTTCCTGTGGATAGCTCTCCTTTATTGATTCATGTCAACACTCCCCCTCAACCTTGACCATAGGGACTGGTCAAGCTTGGAAACCAAGAAGCATTCCCTCATTAAAACCTTTACTTGGAAAAACCACTTGGGATAAAAACCAAGCAAAGGAAAAAGAGTAGAACACTTCATGACAAGAGGATTAGTGACAAGATAGGTCTATGAGTCCAAGCTTAGGATGAATGAACTCACAAACCTTGCTGCTGGCTGCCTTGGTGAATATATCAGCTAGTTGATCTTCACTTCTAGTGTAGCATGGAAGTATCACTTGCTGCTCCACTGCTTGTTTCACCTTGTGGCAGTCCACTTCTATATGCTTTGTCCTCTCATGAAAAATTGAGTTGGATGCAATATGTATTGCTGCCTGGTTGTCACAATGCATAGTCATTGGCGTGCTGATATCAATACCCAAGTCCTTTAGCAGTCCCTTGATCCATATGAGTTCACTAGTAAGCTTCCTCATAGTTCGGTACTCTGCCTTAGCACTTGAGCAAGAGACAACCTTCTGCTTCTTACTCTTCCATGTGACTAGATTTCCTCCAATAAAGGTGCAATAACCCGTTGTTGATCTCCTATCAACTCTGTCTCCAGCCCAATCAGCAACACAATATCCTACAACTTCAGTGCTCTTGTTGCATGCCATCCAAACACCTTGACCAGGAGCCTCTCTCAAGTATCTCAAGATCCTCTCTGATGAATCCCTTGTGAAGAGATCCTTTTTGTCTCTGATTCTATGAAGGATGATCTGATGGTTTGAGAGAGATATGGGTTGATTTTGATGATGATGGATGTGTTGATTGGATGATCTTCAGAAATGATCTATGGACTGATCAAATCTTGTATAGATGTGTTAGTGATCAAGAGAATGAACTCTGATTTTAATCACAAACAAGATGCAATTGGAGAATGAACTCCTTAGCAATCAACGTTCATATGATGAACAAAGGATTCACAGATTTAGAGAGAGTTTTTAATAAAAAAAGTGAATAATAGTTTCTGAAACAAAGGAGAGTTTAAGTAGAGAAGAAGGAAATGGAAAAGTCCTAAAATTGTACGACGAATTCATACTTTCTGTCGTACAATTTTAGGACTAATTCATACTTTCTGTAATGATACATCCTTGGCATTCACATATGCCTTACGGTCATACCTCTTTTTCACTCATCAATCTTCTTCAGCATTCACTTAACATCTCTTTTCTAATAATCCAGTTTAACCTTCTTGTAGAACTTGAGTTCCTTCACCCACGTATTTTCTTACTAACCTTGTGTATAGAACACTCCTCATATCATCCACTGAAATTATCTTGATTTTTGATCCTCCTAAGTCTTCCTTAAGTTCCTCATTACTTAACCTTGTTCCTCAGATAGAAACGAGTAAGCCATCTTGATTTACTACTTGCAATCTTGGAGACTCTCATCTCTCTCCTGGTAAAAGAGCCAAATTAATCATTTCGATTCTACTTCATGATTATTGAGTTCCTTCTCAATATATACACCAATTTTCCCTCCTTGGAGCAGAAGGAACCGATTTCCTTTGTTATGACTTCTTTGATTGGTGAACACTTTCATTCTTTCTTCATACTTCAATGATTGTGAAATATGATGTGCAAACCAAATCGCAGCCAAAACCAACTTGTGCATCAGATAGTTTACCTTATGCTTCCTTAATTCCGTTGATGCCTAAATGATTATCCTATCGTCTAGCATCAGAACGCAACCTAAACCAACACTCGATACGTCCATGTAATAGTATATGGTTGGTTAGGCTCATGCAAAGCTAAGATGTACAAAGACATACAGATTTCCTCTAACTGATTGAATACTTCATCAATACTTGTACTCCATTCGAAGGTGAAACTATTATAAGTTTATCAGCTTAACGGTTGACATGGTTTTAACTCTTGAACAAACTTATGATGGTAACCGGCCAAGCAAAGGAACTTTGAATCTCGATAATAGAGATTGCACACAACCATTCTGCAATAGTAGCGACCATTTCTAAATCCACAGCATCTCTTTGTTCCACATTTCTGACCAAGGGATCCAACTTCCCTATATAACCATTAACTACAATGTGAAGCGTCCATAACACGTCATTGAAAGAAAATTTCACCTTGCGACCGATCTTAACCACTCTTCAATTCTATAATTTGATACTTGACCATGATGAGAACGTCCTTGATTCAACTTAAGTCAAACATAACCACAAACTCTGGTTATTCTTTTTACCACTGACATGTCTACACTCCATGGCAAAAAAATAATTCAAACAAAACCTTTCTCCAAATAATTCTTCTAACTACTACTTGAACTCGGCTAGAACCACTTGGCAAGATGCCTAGGCTATTGCAGCGAATCTAGGTTCAAGAAGAATACTGAACGGATCACTTCTAGATGTTGACAATCCTTCCAATTCGTTAAACACATCTTCATGCTCCTTAGTTATTAACGGTCCTCGATACTCTACTCCTTGTTATCTCTTATTACCCAATGATTAGGATAATAAAAACACCATAACCTTTTTCCCAAAAGGTTTTCAACTCTTCAGACTGATATGAGCGATGCTCCAATACTTGCTAGAATACCACGGTAGGCCAACTGTCACTGGTCTTCTTTCAAGGACTTCTTTCCTCAACAACTTCCTAATTAGCTCGGTAACTAGATAGCCAAAATCTCACTCTAGATAGAAACATACCGCTCTAAAGGAAGTACAAAAGAACAGGGAAAGCATACCATAACTCAAAATGGCAGCCAATACTTCCACGAATAAGAACGGTATACTTGAATTCACTAAAGTGAATCCTCCCTAAACCATGACACTACTCAGGAACTACAACTATGTGTTTTTCCCAAAACAAATACAATATGGGCGAAAATTCCGTCCATTGGTAAGGTCTAGGGACACCTTGATCACACATTTACTTATTTATTAAATCATTCATAATATTTTTTTAAAATGGACACAACACACAATGGGATAAGAATCAAACCTGTGATTGGACCTTTCATGGGTTTTGACGGTCCAAAGAAAATCTAAAGCGTAGTCTCTACCCAAATAGCCAACCACTTGGTTAGGGACTAATGGTAAGGAAAAGCAAAAAAGTTCAACAAGTGGTACCCTAGGTATAGGTAAATGGAAACGGGTAAATTCATGGTTGAATGTAGAATATCATCCTTACTCTTCATAGGAATGACCAGCAGGATTTTATCCACTTGAAGTAGCACAACCATAACAGAATCATCATAACAACTTGGGGTCCTCGATCGTGATTTGATTAAACATCGAACCAAAATAATATTCGTGACTTTCTTGATTCATTATCTGAAACTGATCTTTGATCTGAACAGATAGCCTTTAGACGGTCTGAATGGCACAAAGAAGCTTGATTTGGAACCATTATTCAGTGGAGAGTATCCTTGAAGATGAATAAATCCCAAAGGAGTTATGTTTAAGAAGTTATTCCACTTTCTTATCAGAATATCCATGGTTAGCCTGTTTAGACATATGGCAAGTTCTTCAAGCTCCTAATCAAACCAGGATGAATCACTATGTAAGAAGATTGATTTGGAACCATTATTCATTGGAGAGTATCCATGAAGTTGAATAAATCCCAAAGGAGTTATGTTTAAGAAGTTATTCCACTTTCTAATCAGGATATCCATGTTTAGCCTATTTGGACATATGGTAAGTTCTCAAGCTCCTAATCAAACCAGGATGAATCACTATGCAACAAGATTGATTTGGAACCATTATTCAGTGGAGAGTATCCATGAAGTTGAATAAGTCTCAAAGGAGTTATGTTTAAGAAGTTATTCCACTTTCTAATCAGGATTTCCATGTTTAGCCTGTTTGGACATATGGTAAGTTTCTCAAGTTTCTAATCAAACCAGGATTAATCACTATGTAAGAAGCTTGATTTGGAACCATTATTCAGTGGAGAGTATCCTTGAAGTTGAATAAATCCCAAAGGAGTTATGTTTAAGAAGTTATTCCACTTTCTAATCACGATATCCATGTTTAGCCTATTTGGACATATGGCAAGTTCTTCAAGCTCCTAACCAAACCAGGATGAATCAATATGTAAGAAGATTGATTTGGAACCATTATTCAGTGGATAGTATCCATGAAGTTGAATAAATCCCACAGGAATTATGTTTAAGAAGTTATTCCACTTTCTAATCAGGATATCCATGTTTAGCCTATTTGAACATATGGCAAGTTCTCAAGCTCCTAATCAAACCAGGATGAATCACTATGCAAGAAGATTGATTTGGAACCATTATTCAGTGGAGAGTATCCATGAAGTTGAATAAGTCCCAAAGGAGTTATGTTTAAGAAGTTATTCCACTTTCTAATCAGGATATCAATGTTTAGCCTGTTTGGATATATGTTAAGTTTTTCAAGTTTCTAATCAAAACAGGACTAATCACTATGTAAGAAGCTTGATTTGAAACCATTATTCAGTGGAGAGTATCCTTGAAGTTGAATAAATCCCAAAGGAGTTATGTTTAAGAAGTTATTGCACTTTCTTATCAGGATATCCATGTTTAGCCTGTTTGGACATATGGCAAGTTCTTCAAGCTCCTAATCAAACCAGGTTGAATCAATATGTAAGAAGATTGATTTGGAACCATTATTCATTGGAGAGTATCCATGAAGTTGAATAAATCCCAAAGGAGTTATTTTTAAGAAGTTATTCCACTTTCTAATCAGGATATCCATGTTTAGCCTATTTGGACATATAGCAAGTTCTCAAGCTCCTAATCAAACCAGGATGAATCACTATGTAAGAAGATTGATTTGGAACCATTATTCAGTGGAGAGTATCAATGAAGTTGAATAAATCCCAAAGGAGTTATGTTTAAGAAGTTATTACACTTTTTAATCAGGATATCCACGTTTAGCATGTTTGGACATATGGCAAGTTCTTCAAGCTTCTAATAAAACCAGGATGAATCACTATGTACAAATATTGATTTGGAACCATTATTCATTGGAGAGTATCCATGAAGTTGAATAAATCCCAAAGGAGTTATGTTTAAGAAGTTATTCCACTTTCTAATCACGATATCCATGTTTAGCCTATTTGGACATATGGCAAGTTCTTCAAGCTCCTAATCAAACCAGAATGAATCATTATGCAAGAAGATTGATTTTTAACCATTATTCAGTGGAGAGTATCCATGAAGTTGAATAAATCCCAAAGGAGTTATGTTTAAGAAGTTATTCCACTTTCTAATCAGGATATCCATGTTTAGCCTGTTTGGACATATGGTAAGTTCTTCAACCTCCTAATCAAACCAGGATGAATCACAATGTAAGAAGATGGATTTGGAACCATTATTTATTGGGGAGTATCCATGAAGGTTAATAAATCCCAAAGGAGTTATGTTTAAGAAGTTATTCCACTTTCTAATCAGGATATCCATATTTAGCATATTTGGACATATGGACAGTTCTTCAAGCTTCTAATCCAACCAGGATGAATCACTATGTAAAAATCTTGATTTGGAACCAATAATCAGTGGAGATTCTTTCATGAAGTTGAATAAATATCATAAGAGTTATGTTGAAGAAGTTATTCCACTTTCTGGATGTCAATGTTTAGCCTGTTTGGACATATGGCAAGTTCTTCAAGCTTCTAATCAAACCAAGATGAATCACTATGTAAGATTCTTGATTTGGAACCATTAATCAGTGGAGAGTCTCCATGAAGTTGAATAAATCCCAAAGGAGTTATGTTTAAGAAGTTATTCCACTTTCTAATCAGGATATCCATGTTTAGCATGTTTTGACATATGGAAAGTTCTTGAAGCTTCTAATCAAACCAGGATGAATCACTATGTAAAAAGCTTGATTTAGAACCATTAATAAGTGGAGAGTCTTTCATGAAGTTAAATAAATCTCATAGGAGTTATGTTGAATAAGTTATTTCACTTTCTAATCAGGATATCCATGTTTAGCCTGTTTGGACATATGGTAAGTTCTTCAAGCTTTTAATCAAACCAGGATGAATTTTTATGTAAGAAGCTTGATTTGGAACCATTATTCAGTGGAGAGTATCCATGTAGTTGAATAAATCCCAAAGGAGTTATGTTTAAGAAGTTATTCCACTTTCTAATAAGGATATCCATGTTTAGCATATTTGTACATATGGCAAGTTCTTCAAGCTCCTAACCAAACCAGGATGATTCAATATGTAAGAAGATAGATTTGGAACCAATATTCAGTGGATAGTATCCATGAAGTTTAATAAATCCCAAAGGAGTTATGTTTAAGAAGTTATTCCACTTTCTAATCAGGATATCCATGTTTAGCCAATTTGGACATATGGCAAGTTCTTCAAGCTCCTAATCAAACCAGGATAAATCACTATGCAAGAAGATTGATTTGGAACCATTATTCATTGGAGAGTATCCATGAAATTGAATAAATCCCAAAGGAGTTATGTTGAACAAGTTATTCCACTTTCTAATCAGGATATCCATGTTTAGCCTATTTGGACATATAGCAAGTTCTCAAGCTCCCCTAATCAAACCAGGATGAATCACTATGTAAGAAGTTTGATTTGGAACCATTATTCAGTGGAGAGTATCCATGAAGTTGAATAAATCCCAAAGGAGTTATGTTTAAGAAGTTATTCCACTTTCTTATCAGGATATCCATGTTTAGCTTGTTTGGACATATGGCAAGTTCTTCAAGCTTCTAATCAAACCAGGATGAATCACTATGTAAGAAGCTTGATTTGGAACCAATAATCAGTGGAGATTATTTCATGAAGTTAAATAAATATCATAAGAGTTATATTGAAGAAGTTATTCCACTTTCTAATCAGGATGTCAATGTTTAGCCTGTTTGGACATATGGCAAGTTCTTCAAGCTTCTAATCAAACCAAGATGAATCACTGTGTAAGAATCTTGATTTGGAACCATTAATCAGTGGAGAGTCTCCATGAAGTTGAATAAATCCCAAAGGAGTTATGTTTAAGAAGTTATTCCACTTTCTATCAGGATATCCATGTTTAAATCAAGCTTCTTACATAAAGATACATCCTGGTTTGATTAGAAGCCTGAAGAACTTGCCATATGTCCAAATAGGCTAAACATGGATATCCTGATTAGAAAGTAAAATAACTTATTCAACATAACTCCTATGAGATTTATTTAACTTCATGAAAGACTCTCCACTTATTAATGGTTCCAAATCAAGCTTTTTACATAGTGATTCATCCTGGTTTGATTAGAAGCTTGAAGAACTTGCCATATGTCCAAACATGCTAAACATGGATATCCTGATTAGAAAGTGGAATAACTTCTTAAACATAACTCCTTTGACATTTATTCAACTTCATGGATACTCTCCACTAAATAATGGTTAGAAATCAATCTTCTTACATAGTTATTCATCCTTGTTTGATTAGGAGCTTGAAGAACTTGACATATGTCCAAATAGGCTAAACATGGATATCCTGATTAGAAAGTGGAAAAATTCTTTAAAATAAATATTCAATTTCATGGATACTCTCCACTGAATAATGGTTCCAAATCAAGCTTCTTACATAAAGATTCATCTTGGATTGATTAGAAGCTTGAAGAAATTGCCATATGTCCAAACAGGCTAAACATGGATATCCTGATTAGAGCGTGGAATAACTTCTTAAACATAACTCCTTTGGGATTTATTCAATTTCATGGAGACTCTCCACTGACTAATGGTTCCAAATCAAGATTCTTACATAGTGATTCATCATGGTTTGATTAGAGGCTTGAAGAACTTGCCATATGTCCAAACAGGCTAAACATTGACATTCTGATTAGAAAGTGGAATAACTTCTTCAACATAACTCTTATGATATTTATTCAACTTCATGAAAGAATCTCCACTGATTATTGGTTCCAAATCAAGCTTCTTACATAGTGATTCATCCTGGTTTGATTAGAAGCTTGAAGAATTTGCCATATGTCCAAACATGTTAAACATGGATATCCTGATTTGAAAGTGGAATAAATTCTTAAACATAACTCCTTTGGGATTTATTCAACTTCATGGATACTCTCCACTGAATAATGGTTTCAAATCAATCTTCTTACATAGTGATTCATCCTGGTTTGATTAGGAGCTTATAGAACTTGCCATATGTCCAAACAAGCTAAACATGGATATCCTGATAATAAAGTGGAATAACTTCTTAAACATAACTCCTTTGGGATTTATTCAACTTCAAGGATACTCTCCACTGAATAATGGTTCCAAATCAAGCTTTTTACATAATGATTCATCCTGGTATGATTAGAAACTTGAAAAACTTGCCATATGTCCAAACAGGCTAAACATGGATATCCTGATTAGAAAGTGGAATAACTTCTTAAACATAACTCCTTTGGGATTTATTCAACTTCATGGATACTCTCCACTGAATAATGGTTACAAATCAATCTTCTTGCATAGTGATTCATCCTGGTTTGATTAGGAGCTTGAAGAACTTGCCATATGTGAAAGAATATAGAGATTTGGGAACTTGTTTGAGTGTGAAGAATGATGAACAGGAAGAACAAGAGAGAGAGAGAGATGGTAGAATTCAAAATTTAGAGAGAGAGAATGAGGAACTGATTTCCTTGATTCATTTGTTACAAGTTACACATCCTTTTAAAGGGAAACAATCTGAACAACTTGACAAACTAATATAATAAATAATGCTGGTGAAGTAAGACAAAAGGGGCAGGCCAACAGGATTAGAACCAACAGGATCAGAGACAGCAGGTTGATAGTAACAGGTCTGTGCTCTCTCTCCTCCTTAACCTTCACATGTGATCTCCTCTTGTCAACTTGCTCCCAACAGCTCCATCCATTTCGAAATCCCTATAGCTTCTGGTTACTTGGACAAAGTAATTAAATACTTCCCATCCAGTTGCCCTCCTTCCAAGCCAAGATAAACCACACATAATTAGGTTGTACGGATGACCTTATAATTCTTTTTCCCGATTGCCTTAGCTCCTCCATCTGCTTCAGTGTATTACTCCTTCATGTCAACAATATGTCCAAATAGGCTAAACATGGATTTCCTGATTAGAAAGTGGAATAACTTCTTAAACATAACTCATTTGGGATCTATTCAACTTCATGTATACTCTCCACTGAATAATGGTTCCAAATCAAGGTTCTTACATAAAGATTCATCCTGGATTGATTAGAAGCTTGAAGAAATTGTCAAATGTCCAAACATGCTAAACATGGATATCCTAATTAGAAAGTGGAATAACTTCTTAAACATAACTCATTTGGGATTTATTCAACTTTATGGAGACTCTCCACTGATTAATGGTTCCAAATCAAGATTCTTACATAGTGATTCATCTTGGTTTGATTAGAAGCTTAAAGAACTTGTCATATGTCCAAACATACTAAACATTGACATCCTGATTAGAAAGTGGAATAACTTCTTCAACATAACTCTTATGATATTTATTTAACTTCATTAAAGAATCTCCACTTATTATTGGTTCCAAATCAAGTTTCTTACATAGTGATTCATCCTAGTTTGATTAGAAGCTTGAAGAACTTGCCATATTTCAAAAAATGCTGAACATGGATATCCAGATTAGAAAGTGGAATAACTTCTTAAACATAACTCCTTTGGGATTTAGTCAACTTCATGGATACTCTCCAATGAATAATGGTTCCAAATCAATCTTCTTACATAGTGATTCATCCTGGTTTGATTAGGAGCTTGAAGAACTTGCCATATGTCCAAACAGGCTAAACATGGATATCCTGATAAGAAAGTGGAATAACTTCTTAAACATAACTACTTTCGGATTTATTCAACTTGAAGGATACTCTCCACTGCATAATGGTTCCAAATCAAGCTTCTTACATAGTGATTCATCCTGGTTTGATTAGAAACTTGAAAACTTGTCATATGTCCAAACATGCTAAACATGGATATCCTGATTTGAAAGTGGAATAAATTCTTAAACATAACTCCTTTGGGATTTATTCAACTTCATGGATACTCTCCACTGAATAATGGTTCCAAATAAATCTTCTTGCATAGTGATTCATCCTGGTTTGATTAGGAGCTTGAAGAACTTGTCATATGTCCAAATAGGCTAAACATGGATATCCTGATTAGAAAGTGGAATAACTTCTTAAACATAACTCCTTTGGGATTTATTCAACTTCATGGATACTCTCCACTGAATAATGTTTCCAAATCAAGCTTCTTACATAGTGATTTATCCTGGTTTTATTAGAAGCTTGAAGAACTTACCATATGTCCAAACAGGCTAAACATGGATATCCTGATTAAAACGTGGAATAACTTCTTAAACATAACTCCTTTGGGATTTATTCAACTTCATGGAGACTCTCCACTGATTAATGGTTCGAAATCAAACTTCTTACATAGTGATTCATCGTGGTTTGATTAGAAGTTTGAAGAACTTGCCATTTGTCCAAACAGGCTAAACAAGGATATCCTAATTAGAAAGTGAAATAACTTATTCAACATAACTCCTATGATATTTATTTAACTTCATGAAAGACTCCCCACTTATTAATGGTTCCAAATCAAGATTTTTACATAGTGATTCATCCTGGTTTAATTAGAAGCTTGAAGAACTTGCCATATGTCCAAACATGCTAAACATGGATATCTTGATTAGAAAGTGGAATAACTTCTTAAACATAACTACTTTGGGATTTATTCAACTTCATGATACTCTCCACTGAATAATGGTTCCAAATCAAGATTCTTACATAAAGATTCATCTTGGTTTGATTAGATGCTTGAAGAACTTGCCATATGTCCAAACATTCTAAACATGGATATCCTCATTAGAAAGTGAAATAACTCATTCAACATAAGTCCTATGATATTTATTTAACTTCATGAAAGACTCTCCAATAAATAATGGTTCCAAATCAATCTTCTTACATAGTGATGCATCCTGGTTTGATTAGGAGCTTGAAAAACTTGCCATATGTCCAAACAGGCTAAACATGGATATCCTGATAAGAAAGTGGAATAACTTCTTAAACGTAACACCTTTGGGATTTATTCAATTTCATGGATACTCTACACTAATTAATGGTTCCAATTCAAGCTTCTTACATAGTGATTCATCCTGGTTTGATTAGAAACTTGAAAACTTGCCATTTGTCCAAACAAGCTAAACATGGATATCCTGATTAGAAAGTGGAATAACTTCTTAAACATAACTTATTTGGGATTTATTCAGCTTCATAGATACTCTCCACTGAATAATACTTCCAAATCAATATTCTTACATAGTGATTCATCCTGGTTTGATTAGGAGCTTGAAGAACTTGCCATATGTCCAAATAGGCTAAACATGGATATCCTGATAAGAAAGTGGAATAACTTCTTAAACATAACTCGTTTGAGATTTATTCAACTTCAAGGACACTCTCCACTGAATAATATTCCAAACCAAGCTTCTTACATAGTGATTCATCCTGGTTTGCGTAGAAACTTGAAAAATTTGCCATATGTCCAAAAAGGCTAAACATGGATATCCTGATTAGAAAGTGGAATAACTTCTTAAACATAACTCCTTTGGGATTTATTCAACTTCATGGATACTCTCCACTGAATAGTAGTTCCAAGTCAGTCTTCTTACATAGTGATTCATCCTGGTTTGATTAGGATCTTGAAGAATTTGCCATATGTCTAAATAGGCTAAACATGAATATCCTGATTAGAAAGTAGAATAACTTCTTAAACATAACTGCTTTGGGATTTATTCAACATCATGGATACTCTCCACTGAATAATGGTTCCAAATCAAGCTTCTTACATAGTGATTCTGTAACATCCCGAGTTGTGATATATGAAAAGGCTTAAGAGAATTGATTTGACTACCTATGTCATCAAAGTGCACTTACCTTTTCGGGAGCACATCAATTTAGAACTCCAGAGTTAAGCGTGCTTGAGCTGGAGTAGTCTAAGGATGGGTGACCTATCGGGAAGTGATTCGTGATACCGTGTGAGTGAGGCCAAAGCACGGGGAAA
>MU106407.1:83924-94541 GCA_012274485.2 Sinapis alba | reverse complement strand
TTGATTAGGAACTTGAAGAACTTGCCATATGTCCAAATAGGCTAAAAATTGATATCCTGATTACAAAGTGGAATAACTTCTTAAACATAACTCCTTTGGGATTTATTCAACTTCATGGATACTCTCCACTGAATAATAGTTCCAAATCAAGCTTCTTACATAAAGATTCATCCTTGTTTATTAGAAGCTTGAAGAACTTGCCATATGTCCAAACAGGCTAAACATGGATATCCTGATTAGAAAGTGAAATAACTTATTCAACATAATCCTATGAGATTTATTTAACTTCATGAAAGACTCTCCAGTAATTAATGATTCCAAATCAAGCTTTTTACATAGTGATTAATCCTGGTTTGATTAGAAGCTTGAAGAACTTGCCATATGTCCAAACATGCTAAACATGGATATCCTGATTAGAAAGTGGAAAAACTTCTTAAACATAACTCCTTTGGGATTTATTCAACTTCATGGAGACTCTCCACTGATTAATGGTTCCAAATCAAGATTCTTACATAGTGATTCATCTTGGTTTGACATAGTGATTCACATATGGCAAGTTTTTCAAGTTTCTAATCAAACCAGGATGAATCACTATGTAAGAAGATCGATTTGGAACCATTATTCAGTGGATAGTATCCATGAAGTTGAATAAATCCCAAAGGAGTTATGTTTAAGAAGTTAATGCACTTTCTAATCAGGATATCCATGTTAAGCATGTTTGGACATATGGCAAGTTTTTCAAGTTTCTAATCAAACCAGGATGAATCACTATGTAAGAAGCTTGATTTGGATCCATTAATTAGTTGGGAGTATCCATGAAGTCGAATAAATCCCAAAGGAGTTATGTTTAAGAATTTATTCCACTTTCTTATCAGGATATCCATGTTTAGCCTGTTTGGACATATGGCAAGTTCTTCAAGCTCCTAATTAAACCAGAATGAATCACTATGTAAGAAGATTGATTTGGAACCATTATTCATTGGAGAGTCTTTTATGAAGTTAAATAAATCTCATAGAAGTTATGTTGAATAAGTTATTTCACTTTCTAATTAGCATATCCATGTTTAGCATGTTTGGAGATATGGCAAGTTCTTCAAACTTCTAATCAAACCAAGATGAATCACTATGTAATAATCTTGATTTGTAACCAATATTCAGTGGATAGTATCCATGAAGTTGAATTAATCCCAAAGGAGTTATGTTTAAGAAGTTATTCCACTTTCTAATCAGATATCCATGTTTAGCATGTTTGGACATATGGCAAGTTCTTCAAGCTTCTAATCAAACCAGGATGAATTACTATGTTAAAAGCTTGATTTGGAACCATTAATAAGTGGAGAGTGTTTCATGAAGTTAAATAAATCTCATAGGAGTTATGTTGAATAAGTTATTTCACTTTCTAATCAGGATATCCATGTTTAGCCTGTTTGACATATGGCAAGTTCTTCAAGCTTCTAATCAAACCATGATGAATCTTTATGTAAGAAGCTTGATTTGGAACCATTATTCAGTGGAGAGTATCCATGAAGTTGAATAAATCCCAAAGTAGTTATGTTTAAGAAGTTATTCCACTTTCTAATCAGGATATCCATGTTTAGCCTATTTGGACATACGACAAGTTCTTCAAGCTCCTAATCAAACCAGGATGAATCACTATGTAAGAAGATTGATTTGGAATCATTATTCAGTGGAGAGTATCCATGAAGTTGAATAAATCCCAAAGGAGTTATGTTTAAGAAGTTATTACACTTTCTAATCAGGATATACATGTTTAGCATGTTTGGACATATGGCAAGTTCTTCAAGCTTCTAATAAAACCAGGATGAATCACTATGTAAAAATCTTGATTTGGATCCATTAATAACTGGAGAGTCTTTCATGAAGTTAAATAAATCTCATAGGAGTTATGTTGAATAAGTTATTTCACTTTCTAATCAGGATGTCCATGTTAAGCCTGTTTCGACATATGGCAAGTTCTTCAAGCTTCTAAGCAAACCATGATGAATCACTATGTAAGAAGTTTGATTTCGAACCATTAAGTCAGAAGGAATGGTTCGATCCTCTTATTTTCTTTCTCGGACCGAGAGAGCCATAAATCGGGATCCTAATGATCATATATACGAAATATGGGATTTCACTAAGCCAATTCTTATGAAATCTTGAATCAAACCCTTTGTATTTACTTCTACAAAGAAAGCGCGGACCTCCTCGAGGGAAGAAATTTTTGTTGTCTTGCTCCCAATTCAAGACTAAACAAGTTCGAACCATGGTATTTACATGAGATTGCTCTTTCTTATTCTTAAGCAAGTCCCCGAGAGGGCTTAGTTGATCCATGATTTATGTTCGTCTTTTCTTTCCTTTTCATTTGTTTCGAGAAAGAGATCGATCAATTCTGATTTTTTCTTTTCTATTGATTCTTTTCGGATCAAGATGTATGGATCCACGGATCTATGTGTCTATATAGATTCTGTTCATGGATTAACAAAAAATGTGCAAACGCTCTATTTGCCTCTGCCATTCTATGAGTCTCTTCCTTTTTGCGTATGGCATCGCCACTCCCTTTGGCAGCATCCACTAATTCAGAACTTAATTTGAAAGCCATATTTCGACCCAGACGTTTTCGGGATGCCCCTAATAACCAAAAAATGGCAAGTGCTGGTTAACTATGTCAATCTACAACTCAATTTGATTGGCTTCGCCCGGGCTCAGTCTCTTTCGGACGGTATGTAAAATCGTCGGAGCGAGCAGAGCAGCAGAGCGAAGTGGGCTGTGTAATCATTTGATTTTTTGACTTTTTTTGAATATAATATATAAGGGGTTCTCCTCCAGCTTTGCTGAAGAAGCTAGGTTCCTCCAGGAGCTGAAAACGTGTCCTTCGGAGGGCGAAGAAACTCATTAATTCATTGATGAGGGCACCTCTACGTACCGGAACTGATAAAATTCGAGATTATGCAGGATTATACACAAAAGATCCTTTTTGGCTCTCTCTTTAGCTCTATGTCTCTTATCCCTAGGAGGTCTTCCTCCACTAGCAGTTTTTTTTGGAAAACTCCATTTATTCTGATGTGGATGGAGGGCAGGCCTATATTTCTTGGTTTCAATAGGACTCCTTACGAGCGTTCTTTTTATCTACTATTATCTAAAAATAATCAAGTTATTAATGACTGGACGAAACCAAGAAATAACCCCTCACGTGCGAAATTATAGAATATCCCCTTTCAGATCAAACAATTCCATCGAATTGAGTATGATTGTATGTGTGATAGCATCTACTATACCAGGAATATCAATGAACCCGATTATTGCGATTGCTCAGCATACCCTTTTTAGCTTCTCAAGCTTCTTACATAGTGATTCATCTTGGTTTGATTAAAAGCTTGAAAAACTTGCCATATGTCCAAACATGCTAAACATGGATATCTCGATTAGAAAGTGGAATAACTTCGTAGAAATAACTCCTTTGGGATTTATTCAACTTCATGGATACTCTCCACTGAATAATGGTTCCAAATCAAGCTTCTTGCATAGTGATTAATCCTGGTTTGATTAGAATCTTGAAGAACTTGCCATATGTCCAAACAGGCTAAAGATGGATATCCTGATTAAAAAGTGGAATAACTTCTTAAACATAACTCCTTTGGGATTTATTCAACTTCATGGATACTATCCACTGAATAATGGTTCCAAATCAAGCTTCTTACATAGTGATTCATCCAGGTTTGATTAGAAGCTTGAAGAACTTGCCATATGTCCAAACAGGCTAAACATGGATATCCTGATTAGAAAGTGGAATAACTTCTTAAACATAACTCCTATGAGATTTATTTAACTTCATGAAAGATTCTCCACGTATTAATGGTTCACAATCAAGTTTTTTACATATTGATTCATCCTGGTTTGATTACAAGCTTGAAGAACTTGCCATATATCCAAACAAGCTAAATATGGATATCCTGATTAGAAAGTGGAATAACTTCTTAAAAATAACTCCTTTGGGATTTATTAAACTTCATGAATAATCTCCATTGAATAATGGTTCCAACTCAATCTTCTTACATAGTGATTCATCCTGGTTTTATTAGGAGCTTGAAGAACTTGCCATATGCCCAAACATGCTAAACATGGATATCCTGATTAAAAAATGGAACAACTTCTTAAACATAACTGCTTTGTGATTTATTCAACATCATGGATACTCTCCACTGAATAATGGTTCCAAATAAAGATTATTACATAGTGATTCATCCTGGTTTGATTAGGAGCTTGAAGAACTTGCCATATGTCCAAACAAGCTAAACATTGACATCCTGATTAGAAAGTGGAATAACTTCTTCAACATAACTCTTATGATATTTATTTAAGTTCATGAAAGACTCTCCACTGATTATTGGTTCCAAATCAAGCTTCTTACATAGTGATTCATCTTGGTTTATTAGAAGCTTGAAAAACTTGCCATATGTCCAAACATGCTAAACATGGATATCCCGATTAGAAAGTGGAATAACTTCTTAGAAATAACTCATTTGGGATCTATTCAACTTCATGGATACTCTCCTCTGAATAATGGTTCCAAATCAAGCTTCTTGCATTACGATTCATCCTGGTTTGATTACAAGCTTGAAGAACTTGCCATATGTCCAAAAAGGCTAAACATGGATATCTTGATTAGAAAGTACAATAACTTCTTAAACATAACTCCTTTGGGATTTATTCAACTTCATGGATACTCTCCACTGAATAATGGTTCCAAATCAAGATTTTTACATAGTGATTTATCATGGTTTGATTAGAAGCTTGAAGAACATGCCATATGTCCAAACAGGCTAAATATGGATATCCTGATTAGAAAGTGGAATAACTTCTAAAACATAACTCCTTTGGGATTTATTCAACTTCATGGATACTCTCCACTGAATAATGGTTCCAAATCAAGCTTCTTACATAGTGATTCATCCTAGTTTGATTAGAAGTTTCAAGAACTTGCCATATGTCCAAATAGGGTAAACATGGATATCCTGATTAGAAAGTGGAATAACTTCTTAAATATAACTCCTTTGGGATTGATTCAACTTCATGTATACTCTCCACTGAATAATGGTTACAAATAAAGATTATTACATAGTTATTCATCCTGGTTTGATTGGGAGCTTGAAGAACTTGCCATATGTCCAAACATGCTAAACATTGACATCCTGATTAGAAAGTGGAATAACTTCTTCAACATAACTCTTATTATATTTATTCAACTTCATGAAAGACTATCCACTGATTATTGGTTCCAAATCAAGCTTCTTACATAGTGATTCATCTTGGTTTGTTTAGAAGCTTGAAAAACTTGCCATATGTCCAAACATGCTAAACATGGATATCCCGATTAGAAAGTGGAATAACTTCTTAGAAATAACTCATTTGGGATCTATTCAACTTCATGGATACTCTCCTCTGAATAATGGTTCCAAATCAAGCTTCTTGCATTATGATTCATCCTGGTTTGATTACAAGCTTGAAGAACTTGCCATATGTACAAAAAGGGTAAACATGCATATCTTGATTAGAAAGTACAATAACTTCTTAAACATAACTCCTCTGGGATTTATTCAACTTCATGGATACTCTCCACTGAATAATGGTTCAGAATCAAGATTTTTACATAGTGATTGATCATGGTTTGATTAGAAGCTCGAAGAACATGCCATATGTCCAAACAGGCTAAATATGGATATCCTGATTAGAAAGTGGAATAACTTCTAAAACATAACTCCTTTGGGATTTATTCAACTTCATGGAGACTCTCCACTGAATAATGGTTCCAAATCAAGCTTCTTACATAGTGATTCATCCTGGTTTGATTAAAAGCTTGAAGAACTTGCCATATGTCCAAACAGGCTAAACATGGATATCCTGATTAAAAAGTGGAATAACTTCTTAAACATAACTCCTTTAGGATTTATTCAACTTCATGGATACTCTCCACTGAATAATGGTTCCAAATCAAGCTTCTTACATAGTGATTCATCCGGGTTTGATTAGAAGCTTGAAGAACTTGCCATATGTCCAAACAGGCTAAACATGGATATCCTGATTAGAAAGTGGACTAACTTATTCAACATAACTCCTATGAGATTTATTCAACTTCATGAAAAACTATCCACTTATTAATGGTTCCATATCAAGCTTTTTACATAGTGATTCATCCTGGTTTGATTAGAAGATTGAAGAACTTGCCATATGTCCAAACAGGCTAAACATGGAAATCCTGATTAGAAAGTGAAATAACTTCTTCAACATAACTCTTATGGGATTGATTCAACTTCATGAAAGACTCTCCACTGAATAATTGTTCCAAATCTAGCTTTCTACATAGTAATTCATCGTGGTTTGATTAGAAGCTTGAAGAATTTGCCATATGTCAAAACATGCTAAACATGGATATCCTGATTAGAAAGTGGAATAACTTATTCATCATAACTCCTATGAGATTTATCCAACTTCATGAAAAACTCTCCACTTATTAATGGTTCCATATCAATCTTTTTACATAGTGATTCATCCTCGTTCAATTAGAAGCTCGAAGAACTTGCCATATGTCTAAACATTCTAAACATGGATATCCTAATTAGAAAGTGAAATAACTTCTTAAACATAACTCCTTTGGATTTATTCAACCTTATGGATACTTTCCACTTAATAATGGTTCCAAATCAATCTTATTACATAGTGATTCATCCTGGTTTGATCAGGAGCTTGAAGAACTTGCCATATGTCCATATATGCTAAACATGGATATTCTGTTTAGAAAGTGGAATAACTTCTTCAACATAACTCTTATGATATTTATTCAACTTCATGAAAGACTCTCCACTGATTATTTGTTCCAAATCAAACGTCTTACATAGTGATTCATCTTGGTTTGATTACAAGCTTGAAAAACTTGCCATATGTCCAAACATGCTAAACATTGATATCCTGATTAGAAAGTGGAATAACTTTTTAAACATAACTCCTTTGGGATTTATTCAACTTCATGGATACTCTCCACTGAATAATGGTTCCAAATCAATCTTCTTACATAGTGATTCATCCTGGTTTGATTAGGAGCTTGAAGAACTTGCCATATGTCCAAATAGGCTAAACATGGATATCCTAATTAGAAAGTGGAATAGTTTCTTAAACATAACTCCTTTTTGATTTATCCAACTTCATGGAGACTCTCCAATTATTAATGGTTCTAAATCAATTTTCTTACATAGTGATTCATACTGGTTTTATTAGAAGCTTGAAGAACTTGCCATATGTCCAAACAGGCTAAACACTGACATCCTGATTAGAAAGTTGAATAACTTCTTAAACATAACTCCTTTGGGATTTATTCAACTTCATGGATACTCTCCACTGACTAATGGTTCCAAATCAAGCTTCTTACATAAAGATTCATCCTGGTTTGATTAGAAGCTTGTAGAAGTTGCCATATGTCCAAACAGGCTAAACATGGATATCCTGATTAGAAAGTGAAATAACTTATTCAACATAACTACTATGAGATTTATTTAACTTCAGGAAAGACTCTCCAATGAATAATGGTTCCAAATTAATCTTCTTACATAGTGATTCATCCTAGTTTGATTAGGAGCTTGAAAAACTTGTCATATGTCCAAACAGGCTAAACATGGATATCCTGATTAGAAAGTGAGATAACTTCTTCAACATAACTCTTATGGGATTGATTCAACTTCATGAAAGACTCTCCACTGAATAATTGTTCCAAATCTAGCTTTTTACATAGTAATTCATCGTGGTTTGATTAGAAGCTTGAAGAACTTGCCATATGTCCAAACATGCTAAACATGGATATCCTGATTAGAAAGTGGAATAACTTATTCAACATAACTCCTATGAGATTTATCCAACTTCATGAAAGACTCTCCACTTATTAATGGTTCCATATCAATCTTTTTACATAGTGATTCATCATGGTTCGATTAGAAGCTTGAAGAACTTGCCATATGTCCAAACATTCTCAACATAGATATCCTAATTAGAAAGTGAAATCACTTCTTAAATATAACTCCTTTGGGATTTATTCAACCTTATGGATACTCTCCACTGAATAATGGTTCCAAATCAATCTTATTACATAGTGATTCATCCTGGTTTGATCAGGAGTTTGAAGAACTTGCCATATGTCCAAATATGCTAAACATGGATATCCTGATTAGAAAGTGGAATAACTTCTTAAACATAAATCCTTTGGGATTTATTCAACTTCATTGATATTCTCCACTGAATAATGGTTCCAAATCAAGCTTTTTACATAGTGATTCATCCTGCTTTGATTAAAAGCTTGAAGAACTTGCCATATGTCCAAACAGGCTAAACATGGATATCCTGATTAAAAAGTGGAATAACTTCTTAAACATAACTCATTTGGGATTTATTCAACTTCATGGATACTCTCCACTGAATAATGGTTCCAAATCAAGCTTCTTACATAGTGATTCATCCGGGTTTGATTAGAAGCTTGAAGAACTTGCCATATGTCCAAACATGCTAAACATGGATATCCTGATTAGAAAGTGGACTAACTTATTCAACATAACTCCTATGAGATTTATTCAACTTCATGAAAAACTCTCCACTTATTAATGGTTCCATATCAAGCTTTTTACATAGTGATTCATCCTGGTTTGATTAGAAGCTTGCAGAACTTGCCATATGTCCAAACATGCTAAACAAGGATATCATGATTCGAAAGTGGAATAACTTCTTAAACATAACTCCTTTGGGATTTATTCTACTTCATGAAGACTCTCCACTGATTAATGGTTCCAAATCAATTTTCTTAAATAGTGATTCATCCTGGTTTGATTAGGAGCTTGAAGAACTTGTCATATGTCCAAACATGCTAAACATGTATATCCTAATTAGAAAGTGGAATAACTTCTTAAACATAACTCTTTTGGGATTTATTCAACTTCATGGAGACTCTCTAATTATTAATGGTTCCAAATCAATTTTCTTACATAGTGATTCATACAGGTTTGATTAGAAGCTTGAAGAACTTGCCATATGTCCAAACAGGCTAAACACTGACATCCTGATTAGAAAGTTGAATAACTTCTTAAACATAACTCCTTTGGGATTTATTCAACTTCATGGATACTCTCCACTGAATAATGGTTCCAAATCAAGCTTCTTAAATAAAGATTCATCCTGGTTTGATTAGAAGCTTGTAAAACTTGCCATATGTCCAAACAGGCTAAACATGGATATCCTGATTAGAAAGTGAAATAACTTATTCAACATAACTCCTATGAGATTTATTTAACTTCAGGAAAGACTCTCCAATGAATAATGGTTCCAAATCAATCTTCTTACATAGTGATTCATCCTATTATGATTAGGAGCTTGAAGAACTTGCCATATGTCCAAACAGGCTAAACATGGATATCCTGATTAGAAAGTGAAATAACTTCTTCAACATAACTCTTATGGGATTGATTCAACTTTATGAAAGACTGTCCACTAAATAATTGTTCCAAATCTAGCTTTTTACATAGTAATTCATCGTGGTTTGATTAGAAGCTTGAAGAACTTGCCATATGTCCAAACATGCTAAACATGGATATCCTGATTAGAAAGTGGAATAAATTATTCAACATAACTCCTATGAAATTTATCAAACTTCATGAAAGACTCTCCACTTATTAATGGTTCCATATCAATCTTTTTACATAGTGATTCATCCTGGTTCGATTAGAAGCTTGAAGAACTTGCCATATGTCCAAACATTCTAAACATGGATATCCTAATTAGAAAGTGAAATAACTTCTTAAACATAACTCCTTTGGGATTTATTCAACCTTATGGATACTCTCCACTGAATAATGGTTCCAAATCAATCTTATTACATAGTGATTCATCCTGGTTTGATCAGGAGCTTGAAGAACTTGCCATATATCCAAACAGGCTAAACATGAACATCCTGATTAGAAAGTGGAATAACTTCTTAAACATAACTCCTTTGGGATTTTATTCAACTTCATGGAGACTCTCCACTGATTAATTGTTCCAAATCAATCTTCTTACATAGTGCTTCATCGTGGTTTGATTAGAAGCTTGAAGAACTTGCCATATGTCCAAATAGGCTAAACATGGATATCCTAATTAGAAAGTGGAATAACTTCTTAAACATAACTCCTATAAGATTTATTAAACTTCATAAAAGACTCTCCACTGATTAATGATTCCAAATCAAGCTTTTTACATAGTGATTCATCATGGTTTGATTAGAAGCTTGAAGAACTTGCCATATGTCCAAAAAAACTAAATATGGATATCCTGATTAAAAAGTAGAATAACTTCTAAAACATAACTGCTTTGGGATTTATTCAACTTCATGGAGACTTTACACTGAATACTGGTTCCAAATCAAGGTTCTTACATAGTGATTCATCCTGGTTTGATTAGAAGCTTCAAGAGCTAGCCATATGTCCAAACAAGCTAAACATGGATATCCTAGTTAGAAAGTGGAAAAACTTCTTAAACATAACTCCTTTGGGATTTATTAAACTTCATGGATACTCTCCACTGAATAATGGTTCCAAATCAAGCTTCTTA
>MU106407.1:26011-79976 GCA_012274485.2 Sinapis alba | reverse complement strand
AATCAAGCTTCTTACATAGTGATTCATCCGGGTTTGATTAGAAGCTTGAAGAACTTGTCATATTTCCAAACATGATAAACATGGATATCCTGATTAGAAAGTGGAATAAATTATTTAACAAAACTCCTATGAAATTTATTCAACTTCATGAAAAACTCTCCACTTATTAATGGTACCATATCAAGCTTTTTACATAGTGATTCATCCTGGTTTGATTAGAAGCTTGAAGAACTTGCTATATGTCCAAACATGCTAAACATGGATATCATGATTAGAAAGTGGAATAACTTCTTAAACATAAATCGTTTGGAACTTATTCAAATTCATGGATACTCTCCACTGAATAATGGTTCCAAATCAAGATTCTTACATAGTGATTCATTATGGTTTGATTAGGAGCTTGAAGACTTTGCCATATGTCCAAACAGGCTAAATATGAATATCCTGATTAGAAAGTGGAATAACTTCTTCTGTTGGAATTCATGAGTGTTTGTCTCATGTCAAAAGAGTATTCAGTTAACTTGTAACTGAAAGTGGAATAACTTATTCAACATAACTCCTATGAGATTTATTCAACTTTATGAAAGACTCTCCACTTATTAATGGTTTCAAATAAATCTTTTTACATAGTGATTCATCCTGGTTTGATTAGAAGCTTGAAGAACTTGTCATATGGCCAAACAGGCTAAACATGGATATCCTGATTAGAAAGTGGAATAACTTATTCAACATAACTCCTATGATATTTATTTAATTTCATGAAAGACTCTCCACTTATTAATGGTTCCAAATCAAGCTTTTTACATACTGATTCATCCTGGTTTGATTAGAAGCTTGAAGAACTTGCCATATGTCCAAACATGCTAAACATGCATATCATGATTAGAAAGTGGAATAACTTCTTAAACATAACTCCTTTGGGATTTATTCAACTTCATGGATACTCTCCACTAAATAATGGGTCCAAATCAAGCTTCTTACATAGTGATTCATCCTGGTTTAATTAGAAGCTTCAAGAACTTCTCATATGTCCAAACAGGCTAAACATGGATACCCGCATTAGAAAGTGGAATAACTTCTTAAACATAACTCCTTTGGGATTTATTCAACTTCATGGATACTATCCACTGAATAATGGTTCCAAATCAAGCTTCTTACATAGTGATTCATCCTGGTTTGATTAGAAGCTTGAAGAACTTGCCATATGTCCAAACAGGCTAAACATGGATATCTTGATTAGAAAGTGGAATAACTTCTTAAACATAACTCCTTTGGGATTTATTCAACTTCGTGGATACTCTCTACTGAATAATGGTTCTAAATGAAGCTTCTTTCATAGTGATTCATCTTGGTTTGATTAGAAGCTTCAAAAACTTGCCATATGTCAAAATAGGCTAAACATGGATATCCTGATTAGAAAATGGAATAACTCCTTTAACATAATTCTTTTGGGATTTATTCAACTTCATGGATACTCTCCACTTAATAATGGTTCCATATCAAGCTTCTTATATAGATATTCATCCTGGTTTGATTATAAACTTGCAGATCTTGCCATATGTCCAAACAGGTTAAACATGGATATCCTGATTAGAAAGTGGAATAACTTCTTAAACATAACTCATTAAGGGTTTATTCAACTTCATGGATACTCTCCACTGAATAATGGTTCCAAGTCAAGCTTCTTACATAGTGATTCATCCTGGTTTGATTAGGAGCTTCAAGAACTTGCCATATGTTCAAACAGGCTAAACATGGATATCCTGTTTTGAAATTGGAATAACTTCTTAAACATAACTCCTTTGGGATTGATTCAACTTCATGGATACTCTCCACTGAATATTGGTTCCAAATCAAGCTTCTTACATCGTGATTCATATTGTTTGTTTAGAAGCATGAAGAATTTGTCATATGTTCAAACATGCTAAACATGGATATCCTGATTAGAAAGTGGAATAACTTATTCAAAATAACTCCTATGATATTTATTTAATTTCACGAAAGACTTTCCACTTATTAATGGTTCCAAATCAAGCTTTTTACATACTGAGTCATCCTGGTTTGATTAGAAGCTTGAAGAACTTGCCATATGTCCAAACATGCTAAACATGCATATCATGATTAGAAAGTGGAATAACTTCTTAAACATAACTCCTTTGGGATTTATTCAACTTCATGAAAGACTCTATTGATTAATGGTTCCAAATAAAGATTTTAACATAGTGATTTATCCTTTTTGATTAGAAGTTTGAAGAACTTGCCATATGTCCAAACAAGCTAAACGTGGATATCCTGATTAGAAAGTGGAATAAGTTATTCAACATAATTCCTATGAGATTTATTTAACTTCATGAAAGCCTCTCCACTTATTAATGGTTCCAAATCAAGCTTTTTACATACTGATTCATCCTGGTTTGATTAGAAGCTTGAAGAACTTGCCATATGTCCAAACATGTTCAACATGCATATCATGATTAGAAAGTGGAATAACTTTTTAAACATAACTCCTTTGGGATTTATTAAACTTCATGGATACTCTCCACTAAAAAATGGTTCCAAATCAAGCTTCTTACATAGTGATTCATCCCGGTTTGATTACAAGCTTGAAGAACTTGCCATATGCCCAAACAGGCTAAACATGGATATCCTGATTAGAAAGTGGAATAACCTCTTCAACATAACTCCTATGGGATTTATTCAACATCATGAAAGACTCTCCATTGATTAGTGGTTCCAAATAAAGCTTTTTACATCGTGATTCATCCTGGTTTGATTAGAAGCTTGAAGAATTTGCCATATGTCCAAACATGCTAAACATGGATATCCTCATTAGAAAGTGGAATAACTTCTTAAATAAAACTCCTTTGGGATTTATTCAAATTCATGGATACTCTGCACTGAATAATGGTTCCAAATCAATCTTCTTACATAGTGATTCATCCTGGTTTGATTAGGATCTTGAAGAACTTGTCATATGTCCAAACAGGCTAAACATGGATATCCTGATTTGAAAGTGGAATAACTTCTTAAACATAACCCCTTTGGGGTTTATTCAACTTCATGTATACTCTCTACTGAAGAATATTTCTAAATAAAGCTTCTTACATAGTGATTCATCCTGGTTTGATTAGAAGCTTCAAGAACTTGTCATATGTCAAAATAGGCTAAACATGGATATCCTGATTAGAAAGTGGAATAACTTCTTAAACATAATTCCTTTGGGATTTATTCAACTTCATGGATACTCTCCACTTAATAATGGTGCCATATCAAGCTTCTTATATAGTGATTCATCCTGGTTTGATTAGAAACTTGAAGATCTTGCCATATGTCCAAACAGGCTAAACATGGATATCCTGATTAGAAAGTGGAATAACTTCTTAAACATAACTCCTTTGGGGTTTATTCAACTTCATGGATACTCTCCACTGAAAAATGGTTCCAAATCAAGCTTCTTACATAGTGATTCATCCAGGTTTGATTAAGAGCTTCAAGAACTTGCCATATGTCCAGACAGGCTAAACATGGATATCCTGATTAGAAATTGGAATAACTTCTTAAACATAACTCCTTTGGGATTGATTCAACTTCATGGATACTCTCACCTGAATATTGGTTCCAAATCAAACTTCTTACATCATGATTCATCTTGGTTTGTTTCGAAGCATGAAGAACTTGCCATATGTCCAAACAGGCTAAACATGGATATCCTGATTAGAAAGTGGAATAACTTCTTCAACATAACTACTATGAGATTTATTCAACTTCATGAAAAACTCTACATTTATTAATGGTTCCAAATAAAGCTTTTTACATAGTGATTCATCCTGGTTTGATTAGAAGCTTGAAGAACTTGCCATATGTCCAAACAAGCTAAACATGGATATCCTTATTAGCAAGTGGAATAACTTCTTCAACATAACTCCTATGGATTTATTCAAGTTCATGAAAGACTATATTGATTAATGGTTCCAAACAAAGCTTTTTACATAGTGATTCATCCTTGTTTGATTAGAAGCTTAAAGAACTTGCCATATGTCCAAACAGGCTAAACATGGATATCCTGATTAAAAAGTGGAATAACTTATTCAACATAACTCCTATGAGATTTATTCAACTTTATGAAAGACTCTCCACTTATTAATGGTTTCAAATAAATCTTTTTACATAGTGATTCATCCTGGTTTGATTAAAAGCTTGAAGAACTTGGCATATGTCCAAACAAGCTAAACATGGATATCCTGATTAGAAAGTGGAATAACTTATTCAACATAACTCCTATGAGATTTATTTAACTTAATGAAAGACTCTCCACTTATTAATGGTTCCAAATCAAGCTTTTTACATATTGATTCATCCTTGTTTGATTAGAAGCTTGAAGAACTTGCCATATGTCCAAACAAGCTAAACATGGATATCCTGATTAGAAAGTGGAATAATTTATTCAACATAACTCGTATGAGAATTATTGAACTTTATGAAAGACTCTCCACTGATTAATGGTTCAAAATCAAGCTTTTTACATAGTGAATTATCCTGGTTTGATTAGAAGCTTGAAGAACTTGCCATATGTCCATGAAAGCTAGATATGGATATCCTGATTAGAAAGTGGAATAACTTCTAAAACATAACTCCTTTGGGATTTATTCCACTTCATGGAGACTCTCCACTGATTAATGGTTCCAAATTAAGATTCTTACATAGTGATTCATCGTGGTTTGATTAGAAGCTTGAAGAACTTGCCATATGTCCAAAAAGGATAAACATGGACATCCTGATTATAGAGTGGAATAACTTATTCAACATAACTCCTATGAGATTTATTCAACTTCATGAAAGACTTTCCACTGAATAATGGTTCCAAATCTAGCTTTTTACATAGTGATTCATCCTGGTTTGATTTGAAGCTTCACGAACTTGCCATATGTCCAAGCAGGCTAAACATGGATACCCTGATTAGAAAGTGGAATAACCTCTTAAACATATCTCCTTTTGGATTTATTCAACTTCATGGATACTATTTACTGAATAATGATTCCAAATCAATCTTCTGACATAGTGATTCATCCTCGTTTGATTAGAAGCTTGAAGAACTTGTCATATGTCCAAACAGACTAAACATGGATATCATGATTAGAATGTGGAATAACTTCTTCAACCTAACTCCTATGGGATTTATTAAACTTCATGAAAGACTCTCTATCGATTAATGGTTCCAAAAAAATCTTTTTACATAGTATTTCACCCTGGTTTGATTAGAACCTTGTAGAACTTACAATATGTCGAAACAGGCTAAACATGGATATCCTAATTAGAAAGTGGAATTACTTCTAAAACATAACTCCTATCGGATTTATTTAACTTCATGAAAGACTCTCTATTGATTAATGGGTCAAAAAAATCTTTTTACATAGTGATTCATCCTGGTTTGATTAGAAGCTTGAAGAACTTGCCATATGTCCAAACAAGCTAAACATGGATATCCCGATTAGAAAGTGGAATAACTTCTAAAACATAACTCCTCTGGGATTTATCCAACTTTATGGATACTCTCCACTGAATAATGGATACAAATCAAGCTTCTTACATAGTGATTCATCCTGGTTTAATTAGAAGCTTCAAGAACTTCCCATATGTCCAAACAGGCTAAACATGGATACCTGATTAGAAAGTGGAATAACTTCTTAAAAATAACTCCTTTTGGATTTATTCAACTTCATGGATACTCTCCACTGAATAATGGTTCCAAATCAAGCTTCTTACATAGTGATTCATCCTGGTTTGATTAGAAGCTTGAAGAACTTTCCATATGTCCAAACAGGCTAAACATGGATATCCTGATTAGAAAGTGGAATAACTTCTTAAACTTAACTCCTTTGGGATTTATTCAACTTCATGGATACTCTCCACTGAATAATAGTTTCAAATCAAATTTCTTACATAGTAATTCATCCTGGTTTGATTAGAAGCTTCAAGAACTTCCCATATGTCCAAAGAGGCTAAACATGGATATCCTGATTAGAAAGTGGAATAACTTCTTAAACATAACTCCTTTGGGATTGATTCAACTCATTGACACTCTCCACTGAATAATGGTTCCAAATCAAGCTTCTTACATAGTGATTCATCCTGGTTTGATTAGAAGTTTCAAGAACTTCCCATATGTCCAAACAGGCTAAACATGTATACCCTGATTAGAAAGTGGAATAACTTCTTAAACATAAATCGTTTGGGATTGATTCAACTTCAAGGATACTCTCCACTGAATAATGGTTCCAAATCAAGGTCTTTAGTCTTCTCTTGAATCTAAGTCCATCCTACAACCAGTTGATCAAGCATGTTCTCAGGGCAGAGAAACTCCCTGACCTAGATGGTGTGTGTGCTCTAGTTCGGAGAGAACAAACATCACACAACCTCTTTACAAGGGAAAGCAAGCCAGCTTTCAAAGATATGCACAACAAGAATGGAAGGATGGTGGTGTTCCTGGATTAAAGAAAACTAAGAAGAGACATGTCAGGAAACACATCAAACCAAGCTGCTTTGATTTCAAGTATGGTGGAATAAAACTCAGAAGAGAAGTGAATGATCAATCATGTCTCAAAGGCGTATCTATGTATTCATCACTCATTAGTGACTCTAATGGAGGAGAAAGCTGGAGCAAGGCTGTGATCAATGATGGCCCCATAAGAAAGAGTGATATTGAGCCACTGATCAAAGCAACCAAGGCCATTATATCCTCAAAGAAGTCTGGCACACATTCCCTTATCTCTAAGCCAATCATAATAGACTCATGAGCTAGTCATCATATGATTAGTGATAGGAGTCTTATTACTGATATTAGGCTTGCCTTAGGAAATGTTACAATAGCAAATGGAGATAGGGAAAGATAGAAGGAGTAGGGAACCTTAAGTTGTTTGATAGGGATTCCACTGCCTTCTATATGCCTGGTTTTGCTTCTAAGTTACTCTCAGTGAAAAAGGTCACTGTTGACCTGAATTGTCAGGTGGTTTTTAGGCCTAATGATGTTGAGTTTCAGGACCTTAAGACAGGGAAGGTGATTGGAGAAGGAAACAACAAAGATGGTTTATACCATCTCCAAAAGACTAAGCTTTCTTACTCTACTCCTTCTAGTTCTTTATGCATGACCAGTACTAATCTATGTGACAGCACTACTTGGCATGCTAGATTAGGCCACCCACACTCATGTGCATTAGAACTCATGATGCCTAATATGTCATTTAGTCATCTAGAATGTGAAGCATGTATTTTAGGAAAGCATTGCAAATCTGCGTTTCCAACATCAGGAACAATATATGAAAAATGTTTTGATTTAATTCATTCTGATGTGTGGACCTCTCCCTGTTTGTCTAGGGACAACCACAAGTATTTTGTCACCTTTATTGATGAAAAATCAAAGTACACTTGGATTACATTGATTCCATCTAAGGATCGTGTGTTAGATGCTTTTATGAACTTCCAATATTATGTTACTAACCACTTTAAGGCTAATGTGAAGGTACTAAGGTCAGACAATGGAGGAGAGTATACAAGCCATGCTTTCAAGAATCTTTTGGTAAAACATGGCATAGTTCACCAAACAAGTTGTCCTTATACACCTCAGCAAAATGGAGTGGCTGAAAGGAAGAATAGGCATCTGATGGAGGTTGCTAGATCAATGATGTTCCATGCAAATGTTCCTAAGAGATTCTGGAGTGATGCTGTGGTGACAGCATGCTATCTGATCAACAGGATTCCTACCAAGGTGTTGAAGGATATATCTCCTTATGAAGTGTTGAACCAAACCAGACCATCTATTGATCACCTTAGAGTGTTTGGATGTGCATGCTTTGTGCTAATACCTGGGGAGCAAAGGAATAAACTAGAAGCAAAGAGCATGAAGTGTATTTTCATAGGCTATTCCCCCACACAAAAAGGATACAAGTGCTACAATCGTGAAACAAGAAAAGTACTTGTATCTAGAGATGTCAAGTTTATGGAAGGAAAAGGGTTCTATGCTGAGAAGAATTGGGATGAGCTCAAAGATCTGTCTCAGGCTGCAGATAGGGCCAATAATCTGAGAATTATCTTGGAGAATCTTGGAATCAATTTATCAAAGGAAAAGGAGGCGACCATAGAAGTTGCTCCTACTCAAGAGACTGTACAAGAGGCTGATGAAGTCCCTCGTCCTAATCCTAAAGGGGGCAATGAACAAGAACCAGAATAGCAACAAGGTTCAAATGCTCATGATCAGGAGAGTGCACAAGATCAGGAGACTGCCCAAGTTCATGAGGAACAAGAGAAACAATATGAACAAGCTCAGGTTCAACCATTGAGAAGGAGCACAAGGATAAGGAAAGATCCTTCTAACTGGGTGAACACAAGAATCTACTTCAACAGTCAAGCAGTAGCTCATCCCACTTCAGCAGTATGCTCCTTTGCACAATTTCCATCTGTGCATCAAGCTTTCATTGTTGGTTTAGATGAAGCATATGTACCAAGATCATATGCAGAAGCAATGGAGCTTGAGGTGTGGGGAAAATCAGTTGGTGATGAGATAAATGCCATGATCATCAATGATACTTGGTATGAGAGTGAACTTCCAAAGGGCAAGAAAGCTGTGTCACGCAAGTGGGTATTCACTATCAAGTTTCTACCAAATGGAAAGGTGGAGAGGTGCAAAACAAGACTGGTTGCAAGAGGCTTCACTCAGACATATGGAGAGGATTATGTTGACACATTTGCACCAGTAGCCAAGCTGCATACAATTCGTATCATCCTATCACTTGCAACAAATTTGGAGTGGGAATTGTGGCAGATGGATGTCAAGAATGCTTTCCTTCAAGGAGAGTTAGAAGATGAAGTTTATATGCACCCACCTCTTGGTCTAGAGAACCTGGTAAAACCTGGAAATGTTCTAAGACTCAAGAAAGCGATTTATGGGTTGAAGCAATCTCCAAGAGCATGGTACCACAAGTTGAGTACTACACTGAATGGAAGAGGCTTCAGGAAATCAGAAGCTGATCACACCTTGTTTACACTCACTGGTCCAAGAGGGATTGTAGTCATCTTGATCTATGTAGATGATATAATCATCACAGGCAGTGACAAAGAAGGCATCAAAGAAACCAAGGTATTCCTAAAGTCTGTTTTTGATATTAAAGATTTAGGTGAACTCAAGTACTTCCTTGGGATTGAAGTATGCCGCTCTAAAGAGGGGATCTTTCTGTCTCAAAGGAAGTACACACTTGATCTTTAATTGAGGCAAGAAACCTTGGAGGAAGAGCAGCCAAAACACCATTGGAAGAAGGCTACAAAGTACTTAGAGAGGGGGAGTTTGAGGACAAACCTTATGGTGATGTAAAGCAGTATAGGAGAATGGTTGGGAAACTCATTTATCTAACCATTACAAGGCCAGATATCTGCTTTCCAGTGAACCAAGTCAGTCAACACATGCAAGCGCCTAAGGTTCATCATTGGAACATAATGGAAAGAATCTTGAGATATCTGAGAGAGGCTCCTGGTCAGGGTGTATGGATGGCTTGCAATGGAAGCACAAAGATTGTAGGCTATTGTGATGCTGATTGGGCAGGAGATAAAGTTGATAGGAGATCAACTACTGGTTATTGCACCTTCATTGGAGGAAACTTGGTAACTTGGAAAAGCAAGACGCAGAAGATTGTGTCATGCTGAAGTGCTGAAGCTGAGTATAGAGCCATGAGGAAGCTCACAAACGAGTTGATTTGGATAAAGGGGTTACTTGGAGACTTGGGCATTGAGACTACAACACCTATCACAATGCATTGTGACAATCAGGCTGCCATTCATATTGCCAGCAACTCAGTCTTCCATGAAAGAACCAAACATATTGAAGTAGACTGCCACAAGGTTAGACAGGCTGTGGAGAAGCAAATCATCCTACCTTGTTACCCAAGAAGTGAAGACCAGCTTGCTGACATTTTCATCAAGGCAGCAAGCACCAAATTCTGTGAGTTCATCCACTCTAAGTTGGGACTCATAGAACTCACATCTCACTGAGTCTTCTAGCATGGAGACCTCTACTCTTTTTTCTTAGTGTGTTTTTGTCCCACTGGATTTTTCACACTAAGGTTTTAATGAGGGAGGTTCTTTATGTTTCCAAGCTTGATCAGTTCCTAGGATCAAGCTTGAGGGGGAGTATTGAGATGAAGAACCAAAGACAAGAAGATGCATTGAGAAGAGAAGACAAGAGAATATCAGATGTTGTGGTTACTTGAGAGAAAGACATTTTGTACAGTCTTGGATCACAAGTAACCAACTCTGCCCTAACTTGCCTTGAGAGGCAGGGAACTGATGTGAACTCGTCCAGAATGCTAAGAGGACTGTTGGAGATGAGTTGGCAAGATTTGAATTCAAATAAGGAAGAATCACATGTTCTGAATGGGGAGAAGAGAGCTGTTAGGTACTGTGACTTTCAGGCATCCAGAACTGATTTAAATAATGTATACCTTTGTTTATTATTTGTGTCACTGTCCCCTCTCTCTCTGGTTTCCCTATATATGTAATGTGCAAGCTGAGAAATAATATTAAGGAGAATAATCTCCCTTCTCTCTCTTAATCTCCAAATTCGTCACTCTCTCTCCTCTCTCTCTCTCTAAACTGTCCAGAAACTAATTCTCTTATTCTTACTGTGTTCTTCATTATTCTTCACCAAAATCTCACATAAACTCAACTATTCTCAACATAATTTCACAATTCTAACATGGTATCAGAGCTCTAAGCTCTTGAGACCTTTGTTTTTCTTATTTAACTTCCGCAAATTCACTTTGTTCTTCCACTTTGTTTTTTTGTTACTCTGTTTTCACTCTGTTGGTTTTAAAACCTCACTTTATTTTCTTCCAGTTACATAAATTCTTGTTTTAATCTGAGTTCTTATACTCTTTCTGAGTTAGAAATTATATTCTCCATTTGCTGGCTTCATAACCTTTCTGGTTCCTTAATCTTTGTCTACTGGATAAAAGAAAATCAGCCATGGAAATGGAGTCAAGAATTCTTATTCTAGTAACCCTTGAGGGTTCTAATTATCTGCTGTGGTCAAGAGTGGCCAGAGTTACCTTAGGGAGTCATGGACTTTGGGACAGCCATATCATAAAGGCTGAAGCTTCAAAGAGGATGGCTCAAGAGGAGAAACAGGCGCATGACCTGAAGAGTGAAGACAAGTGGGTTCAAGAAGAACAGCTAGCACTTGAGATCATTCATTACTCTTTATCAGAATCTATCTTGGAGGCTTACTCACACTGTGAAACCGCCAAGGAGCTGTGGGAGAGTCTTAAAATTGTTTATGGAAACTTCTCTAACCTGAGCCGGGTGTTTGAAGTCAAGAAGATTATCAACAACTTGAGCCAGGAACAAGTGGAGTTTAATCAATACTTTGGCAAGTTCAGAAGCTTGTGGGCAGATCTGGATACACTGAGGCCCTTCTCTACTGATCCAGATGTCATAAGAGAAAGATATGAACAAGACAAGGTCTTTAGTCTTCTCTTGAATCTAAGTCCATCCTACAACCAGTTGATCAAGCATGTTCTCAGGGCAGAGAAACTCCCTGACCAAGATGGTGTGTGTGCTCTAGTTCAGAGAGAACAAACATCACACAACCTCTTTACAAGGGAAAGCAAGCCAGCTTTCAAAGATTTGCACAACAAGAATGGAAGGATGGTGGTGTTCCTGGATTAAAGAAAACTAAGAAGAGACATGTCAGGAAACACATCAAACCAAGCTGCTTTGATTTCAAGTATGGTGGAATAAAACTCAGAAGAGAAGTGAATGATCAATCATGTCTCAAAGGCGTATCTATGTATTCATCACTCATTAGTGACTCTAATGGAGGAGAAAGCTGGAGCAAGGCTGTGATCAATGATGGCCCCATAAGAAAGAGTGATATTGAGCCACTGATCAAAGCAACCAAGGCCATTATATCCTCAAAGAAGTCTGGTACACATTCCCTTATCTCTAAGCCAATCATAATAGACTCATGAGCTAGTCATCATATGATTAGTGATAGGAGTCTTATTACTGATATTAGGTTTGCCTTAGGAAATGTTACAATAGCAAATGGAGATAGGGTAAAGATAGAAGGAGTAGGGAACCTTAAGTTGTTTGATAGGGATTCCATTGCCTTCTATATGCCTGGTTTGGCTTCTAACTTACTCTCAGTGAAAAAGGTCACTGTTGACCTGAATTGTCAGGTGGTTTTTAGGCCTAATGATGTTGAAGTTTCAGGACCTTAAGACAGGGAAAGTGATTGTAGAAGGAAACAGCAAAGATGGTTTATACCATCTCCAAAAGACTAAGCTTTCTTACTTTACTCCTTCTACTCCTTTATGCATGACCAGTACTAATCTAGGTGATAGCACTACTTGGCATGCTAGATTAGGCCACCCACACTCATGTGCATTAGAACTCATGATGCCTAATATGTCATTTAGTCATCTAGAATGTGAAGCATGTATTTTAGGAAAGCATTGCAAATATGTGTTTCCAACATCAGGAACAATATATGAAAAATGTTTTGATTTAATTCATTATGATGTGTGGACCTCTCCTTGTTTGTCTAGGAATAATCACAAGTATTTTGTCACCTTTATTGATGAAAAATCAAAGTACACTTGGATTACATTGCTTCCATCTAAGGATCGTGTGTTAGATGCTTTTATGAACTTCCAATCTTATGTTACTAACCACTTTAAGGCTAATGTGAAGGTACTAAGGTCAGACAATGGAGGAGAGTATACAAGCCATGCTTTCAAGAATCTTTTGGTAAAACATGGCATAATTTACCAAACAAGTTGTCCTTATACACCTCAGCAAAATGGAGTAGCTGAAAGGAAGAATAGGCATCTGATGGAGGTTGCTAGATCAATGATGTTCCATGCAAATGTTCCTAAGAGATTCTGGAGTGATGTTGTGGTGACATCATGCTATCTGATCAACAGGATTCCTACCAAGGTGTTGAAGGATATATCTCCTTATGAAGTGTTGAACCAAACCAGACAATCTATTGATCACCTTAGAGTGTTTGGATGTGCCTGCTTTGTGCTAATACCTGGGGAGCAAAGGAATAAACTAGAAGCAAAGAGCATGAAGTGTATTTTCATAGGCTATTCCCCCACACAAAAAGGATACAAGTGCTACAATCCTGAAACAAGAAAAGTACTTGTATCTAGAGATGTCAAGTTTATGGAAGGAAAAGGGTTCTATGCTGAGAAGAATTGGGATGAGCTCAAAGATCTGTCTCAAGCAGCATATAGGGCCAATAATTTGAGAATTATCGTGGGGAATCTTGGAATCAATTTATCAAAGGAAAAGGAGGCGACCATAGAAGTTGCTCCTACTCAAGAGACTGTACAATAGGCTGATGAAGTCCCTCATCCTGATCCTGAAGGGGGCAATGAACAAGAACCAGAATAGCAACAAGGTTCAGATGCTCATGATCAGGAGAGTGCACAAGATCAGGAGACTGCCCAAGTTCATGAGGAACAAGAGCAGCAATAGGAACAAGCTCAGGTTCAACCATTGAGAAGGAGCACAAGGATAAGGAAAGATCCTTCTAACTGGGTGAACACAAGATTCTACTTCAACAGTCAAGTAGTAGCTCATCCCACTTCAGCAGTATGCTCCTTTGCACAATTTCCATTTGAGTATCAAGCTTTCATTGTTGGTTTAGATGAAGCATATGTACCAAGATCATATGCAGAAGCAATGGAGCTTGAGGTGTGGAGAAAATCAGTTGGTGATGAGATAAATGCCATGATCATCAATGATACTTGGTATGAGAGTTAACTTCCAAAGGGCAAGAAAGCTGTGTCAAGCAAGTGGGTGTTCACTATCAAGTTTCTACCAAATGGAAAGGTGGAGAGGTGCAAAACAAGACTGGTTGCAAGAGGCTTCACTCAGACATATGGAGAGGATTATGTTGACACATTTGCACCAGTAGCCAAGCTGCATACAATTCGTATCTTCCTATCACTTGCAACAAATTTGGAGTGGGAATTGTGGCAGATGGATGTCAAGAATGCTTTCCTTCAAGGAGAGTTAGAAGATGAAGTTTATATGCACCCACCTCTTGGTCTAGAGAACCTGGTAAAACCTGGAAATGTTCTAAGACACAAGAAAGCGATTTATGGGTTGAAGCAATCTCCAAGAGCATGGTACCACAAGTTGAGTACTACACTGAATGGAAGAGGCTTCAGGAAATCAGAAGCTGATCACACCTTGTTTACACTCACTGGTCCAAGAGGGATTGTAGTCATCTTGATCTATGTAGATGATATAATCATCACAGGCAGTGACAAAGAAGGCATCAAAGAAACCAAGGTATTCCTAAAGTCTGTTTTTGATATTAAAGATTTAGGTGAACTCAAGTACTTCTTTGGGATTGAAGTATGCCGCTCTAAAGAGGGGCTCTTTCTGTCTCAAAGGAAGTACACACTTGATCTTTAACTGAGGCAAGAAACCTTGGAAGAAGAGCAGCCAAAACACCATTGGAATAAGGCTACAAAGTACTTAGAGAGGGGGAGTTTGACGACAAACCTTTTGGTGATGTAAAGCAGTATAGGAGAATGGTTGGGAAACTCATTTATCTAACCATTACAAGGCCAGATATCTGCTTTGCAGTGAACCAAGTCAGTCAACACATGCAAGCGCCTAAGGTTCATCATTGGAACATGGTGGAAAGAATCTTGAGATATCTGAGAGAGGCTCCTGGTCAGGGTGTATGGATGGCTTCCAATGGAAGCACAAAGATTGTAGGCTATTGTGATGCTGATTGGGCAGGAGATAAAGTTGATAGGAGATCAACTACTGGTTATTGCACCTTCATTGGAGGCAACTTGGTAACTTGGAAAAGCAAGAAGCAGAAGATTGTGTCATGCTGAAGTGCTGAAGCTGAGTATAAAGCCATGAGGAAGCTCACAAACGAGTTGATTTGTATAAAGGGGTTGCTTGGAGACTTGGGCATTGAGACTACAACACCTATCACAATGCATTGTGACAATCAGGCTGCCATTAATATTGCCAGCAACTCTGTCTTCCATGAAAGAACCAAACATATTGAAGTAGACTGCCACAAGGTTAGACAGGCTGTGGAGAAGCAAATCATCCTACCTTGTTACACAAGAAGTGAAGACCAACTTGCTGACATTTTCACCAAGGCAGCAAGCACCAAAGTATGTGAGTTCATCCACTCTAAGTTGGGACTCATAGACCTCACATCTCACTGACTCTTCTAGCATGGAGACCTATACTCTTTTTTCTTAGTGTGTTTTTGTCCCACTGGGTTTTTCACACTAAGGTTTTAATGAGGGAGGTTCTTCATGTTTCCAAGCTTGATCGGTTACTAGAATCAAGCTTGAGGGGGAGTATTGAGATGAAGAACCAAAGAGAAGAAGATGCATTGACAAGAGAAGACAAGAGAATATCAGATGTTGTGGTTACTTGAGAGAAAGACATTTTGTACAGTCTTGGATCACAAGTAACCAACTCTGCCCTAACTTGCCTTGAGAGGCAGGGAACTGATGTGAACTCGTCCAGAATGCTAAGAGGACTGTTGGAGAGGAGTTGGCAAGATTTGAATTCAAATAAGGAAGAATCACATGTTCTGAATGGGGAGAAGAGAGCTATTAGGTACTGTCACTTTCAGGCATCCAGAACTGATTTAAATAATGAATACCCTTTTTTATTATTTGTGTCACTGTCCCCTCTCTCTCTGGTTTCCCTATATATGTAATGTGCAAGCTGAGAAATAATATTAAGGAGAATAATCTCCCTTCTCTCTCTTAATCTCCAAATTTGTCATTCTCTCTCCTCTCTCTCTTTAAACTGTCCAGAAACTAATTCTCTTGTTCTTACTGTGTTCTTCATTGTTTTTCACCCAAATCTTACATAAACTCAACTATTCTCAACATAATTTCACAATTCTAACAGTCCAAACAGGCTAAACATGGATACCCTGATTAGAAAGTTGAATAACATCTGAAACAAAACTCCTTTGGGATTTATTCAACTTCATGGATACTCTCCTCTGAATAATGGTTTCAAATAAAGCTTCCAACATAGTGATTCATCCTGGTTTGATTAGAATCTTGAAAAACTTGCCATATGTCCAAACAGGCTAAACATGGATATCATGATTAGAATGTGGAATAACTTATTCAACATAACTCCTATGAGATTTATTCAACTTTATGAAAGACTCTCCACTGATTAATGGTTCAAAATCAAGCTTTTTACATACTGATTCATCCTGGTTTGATTAGAAGCTTGAAGAACTTGCCATATGTACAAACAGGCTAAACATGGATATCCTGATTAGAAAGTGGAATAACTTCTTAAACATAACTCCTTTGGGATTTATTCAACTTCATGGATACTCTCCACTGGATAATTGTTCCAAATCAAGCTTCTTACATAGTGATTCATCCTGGTTTGATTAGGAGTTTGAAGAACTTGCCGTATGTCCAAACAAAATAAACATGGATACCCTGATTAGAAAGTGGAATAACATCTTAAACATAACTCCAATGGGATTTATTAAACTTCATGGATACTCTCCACTGAATAATTGTTTCAAATAAAGCTTCTTACATACTGATTCATCCTGGTTTGATTAGGAGCTTGAAGAACTTGCCATATGTCAAAACAGGCTAAACATGGATATCCTAATTAGAAATTGGAATAACTTCTTAAACATAACTCCTTTGGGATTTATTCAACTTCATGGTTACTCTCCACTGAATAATGGTTCCAAATCAATCTTCTTACATAGTGATTCATCCTGGTTTGATTAGGAGCTTGAAGAACTTGCATATGTCCAAACAGGCTAAACATGGATATCCTGATTAGAAAGTGGATTAACTTCTTAAGCATATCTCCTTTGGGATTTATTCAACTTCATGGATACTCTCCACTGAATAATGGTTCCAAATCAAGCTTCTTACATAGTGATTCATCCTGGTTTGATTAGAAGCTTCAAGAACTTGTTGTATGTCCAAACAGGCTAAACATGGATATTCTGATTAGAAAGTTGAATATCTTCTTAAACATAACTCCTTTGGGATTCATTCAACGTCCACTGAATAATGGTTCCAAATAAAGCTTCTTACATAGTGATTCATCTTGGTTTGTTTAGAAGCATGAATAACTTGCCTTATGTCCAAACAACCTAAACATGGATATCCTGATTAGAAAGTGGAATAACTTCTTCAAATATAACTCCTATGGGATTTATTCACCTTCATGAAAGATTCTCCATTGATTAATGGTTCCAAATAAAGCTTTTTACATAGTGATTCATCCTGGTTTGATTAGAAGCTTGAAGAACTTCCCATATGTCAAAACATGCTAAACATGGATATCCTGATTAGAAAGTGGAATAACTTATTCAACATAACTCCTATGAGATTTATTAAACTTTATGAAAGACTCTCCACAGATTAATGGTTAAAAATCAAGCTTTTTCCATAGTGATTCATCCTGGTTTGATTAGAAGCTTGAATTATATTTCTAGGATCTTAGCTTGTTACAATCAATCATCTTGCTATTTGCTTAGATTAAGGAAGCTTGTGTATTCTTGGTGTATACGTCTCTAGTTCTTTGTGGATTCGATCCTAAAATGCTACAGTGACATACCATTCGATTGTGGTATTGTTGGCACATTAGGTTAATTGGTGTGTGTAAACGCGAATATCAATTTGGCGTCGTTGCCGGGGAACTAAGTAGATTTGTCATTAGGATTTCAAACTTTCTTGAGATTAAGCTTTATTTCTTATGCTTTGTTTTGCTTTGTATAGTTATTAACTTTCTATTCTAGTTTTTGTGTTTTGTAGTGATGGCTGCAAGCCACTTATCTTGGCCACAAGAATAGGAAGACATATTTGAAGATCACATTGAAGTTGATCCACATGTGGAGCCACCACCCTTTGATATACACATACTCACACCAGAACAGAGGGTGGATTTATATTGGCTTCAAGGAGAGAAAGAGAATTGGGGAAAGACAACGATTACCCTTGCAAGAACAATCAGGATGAACCTTATTTGGGATCGAGCAGAGTTCGAAGGAAGGGAAGTTACAACTGATGAGGTTAAGAAAGCTTATGATCTTAAAGAGGTAATATATTGGGTTCCACCAACTCAGCTAGAAGGTATATGCAATTTGAACTTAGAACTTCATTTTGAGAATATTTGTTTGCCTTGTGTTGAAGAAATTGCCCCTAATCTTAATTGTTTAGTGCTCATCAATGAATACCTTGATCTGATATGTGAGACTAGAAAACTAGATGATTTGAGAGTAGAAAAGCTTGCTAGAGATCATATTGAAGTTTGTTTTAACAAGAACTATCTTTGTGCTTCAATTGATCTCATTTTGATGCTTGATGAATCTAGAACTCTTCTTGAACCATTTGAGTTAGGGGATGAAATTGATGTGGATAAGCTCTTTCTTGAGATAGAAAACCCCCTTGTCAAAAGCAATCATGAGAATGAGAACATTGTGTTTTATTTGATTGATGGAGATAGAGTTGACTACTTTGTTAAAACTTCATTTGAATCTGTAATTGACTTTGTGTTTCCACCAAATGCATTTGATTCTCATGATCATTTGAACATCAAGGAGCATGTATTGATTCATGCTATATCTTTTATGAAACTCCTTGATGAAAAATATGTCTATATCTATGGACAGTAGTGTGCTCCTTTGCATACTTTGTTTATTGTGTTTGCAGGAGAAGGACCAAAGGTGCGTTGGCTCAACCTTTTGATTCTTATGATTAGGAAGCACACAAAGTCAAGCTAGAGACTTAAAACAAGCTCACTTGGGAGGAAGTCCCATGTTTATCCATTGTATATATTTCTTTATCTTTCTTTCTCTTTAAGTTGTTTAATAAGTATAGTTGAGGATTTTCAGGTTGGGTCTAAGGCTAAACAAGAGAAGAAATATGGCCAAGCATTGCGACTCTAGACACCCGACTTCATTTCTCCGCTTCAGCCCATGTTTACCGGTGAAACAAACCCGAGGCCAAGGGTCCTCTACCACCCAATTCAGCCAATACTTCCAAGTAAGTGTTACTCCAACCTTGTACATATTTAGTTATCATGTTTCTCTCTTGCTCTTAGATTTCTTCTTTGAGCTTACTCTCACACAAGAGACTGTGTGAAGTAAGTTTGGGGGAGAGTCTACTATCTCACTTTATTTTCTGTTTTGTGTACTTGTCATGAGTCTCATGCATTGCATTGCATACTTATTTTCATAGAAAATCCATAAAAAATTCAAAAAATTCAAAAAAGAAGTATTTAGTTGCAACATTTGCATCCTTAGGATTGAGTCTAGAGCATATATATTGCATTCATTGCATTGGTAGAAACCTTAAGATCTCATGCAAAGAACTCAATGTGCTATCCTTCTCAATCATAATAAGTAGCTTGAGCATTCTCTTGATAACTTGTAGACTTTGAGCCTTCAAAACTCCTCTTGAAACTTGTTTGATTGATGAAGCTTGCTTGTCCTTGAAACCAACTCCAATCTTACTTGAGTTAATGAACCTAATCTATCTTGTTTATGGGCTCTTGTTGTGCTTGATCATGGGTACCTCACACACACTTGAGTTGATCTTACCCTTTTTACAAATCTTTGGCAACTCAAGTGGCCATCTCTCTTTTAGATGGTTATCCACACCCTTAACCCTACCTTCCTTTCAAGCCACAATTAATTTGATGAGTGAGGTTTATTTTGAAAGTTTGATATGTGCATAATGTTGAGAGTATTGAGAACGACAATGTTTGGTCCTCATTACTTGCTCGCTTTAGGATCTCATGATTATCTAGCTCATAGGATGAAAAGAGAGTATTGAGTGTTTGATCTTGAAGGGAGGAGAGAAAAAGTGAGAGAAAAGAATGATCTCAAAGTCTAAAGAAGAGATAAGATACTAGGGATCAAAGAAAAAGGAAAGTTCAAAAGACAAGATTAGCTCAAAGAGTGTCAAAAGAAAGAAAAAACTCTTAAAAAAAGATTCAAAAGAGTGGGGAAAAAGAAGAAAGAAAAGAGCTAAGTAAAAAAAAAATGTGAAAGAATCCCTAGTAAGCTAAGAAACAAAGAGTTCTAGAAGTGAGAGTGATCTTGAGAGTTCTTGAAGTCTTTGGGTGACTTAAAGAGAGTTTGACATTGGAAAGCAAGGTTAGAAATTGATTGTGTCTAGGAAATGGGTAGAACATTGAGGATTGAGCATTGTATGCATGAGTTGTTCTCTTTCTTAGATATACTATTCATAATGTCAAGCTACTTGTTCTTGAGAGCAAACCACAGTGAAAGAACTTGATAATCTTCTTATTTCACCATTTTCTCACCAAGCCAAATGATTAGGACCAATTGCCCATTTGCAAGAGTGCACTTATGATTATTGTTTAATGAATGTAAGAGTTGGTTGATTGGCTTGTTTGTGTAGTCTTGAAGGTGAGTGTAAAGATTAAAGAGTTGAGATAGGCCTTGAGAAGTTAGAGTTTGATAGGATGTCATGCTCTTGCTATTTGGTATGATTTTGTAAGGATATCACATTGATGGCTTTGAAGGGTTTCTTTTAGTTATAATATCATATCATCATGTCTCTACTCCTTGTGTTTTTGAAAGTTTACTTGTGGACAAGTAAATGACAAGTTTGGGGAAATTGATATCTTATGAATTTGCATGATTTTAACCATCATTTTGTGTATATATTGATCATCTAAATAATCATTTAGACATATTTAGGCTGCATTGCATTACATTTGTCTATATCAGGTGTTGGAAGTGATTATTGCTGAATTTGAAAGCATTTGAGGGGTTTTGAGTCAAAATGGTGAAAGATGAACATGGATGAAGGTCTTACAGATATCTTCCGAAGCTCAAATTTTGGAAAACATAGAGAATTGAGTTAGATTTCTAATGGAAATGGTTTCATGTCATTTGGAGCTGTACTGAAGGAGTTATGATCTATTTACTGGAGGCATATCAACCCTGTAGCGACAAGAACCGTAGCGACGAGAGCATGTCGCTAGGAGGGTCTGCGAATGTCCTAGCGACATACTGTAGCGACCAGAGCATGTCACTACGGTTCTCCAAGATGACCCATACGACTAAGTGATGTAGCAACCTACGTGTAGCGGGATGACCATGTCGCTACAGACGAAAAGATCCAACTCGTTTTTAGGCATCTGTAAATACATTAGACCTAAGTTTTATATCTATCTCATTTTTTCTCTTAAGACTTTGTCTAATCTTGTAAAAGCTTGAATCTTTGAATCATTCTAAGGAAGTTCTTCATTTTATATCTTGTTTCTCTTGATCATTAACATGATTAACTTTGAATCTCATATGGGTTTAAGGTTTTTCATGAGGATTAGAGAGTAGACACACTTTAGGTTCATGGGTTAGGGTGATTAGAGTGATTGAGTGAAGATCTAGGGTGTTTAGTGTTAGATCATCTTATTTCCTTGCTTATCTATTGTTCTTAATGCTAGATTAGTGTTGGCCTCTATAATCTAGATCATTAGGCATTTCTCGCCCGGAAGGTGTTCGATGAAATGCCTGAACCAAAGACATTTGATGTTTGAGTTACTTAAGCAAATGAACATTTATCTTGACAAAGAACTTGTTTAGTGTTGTGTCTAGGCATAAGGAAAGTGTTTGATTGATAGCTTGCCACTCTAGCTTGGATCTTAGTCACCCAAAATCGAGTCACTAGTCCCATACCATTTGATTGTCCCATACCACCCCATACCACTCTGTGGATTCGATCCTAAAATGCTACAGTGACTTACCATTCGATTGTGGTATTGTTGGCACATTAGGTTAATTGGTGTGTGTAAACGCGAATATCATCTACTCTGTTTTTTTCTCTGGATTTCTTGTTTCTCTTTATTTCTCTGAGTTTATCACTTGGATTTCTTGTAAGTGCAAGCTATTCCTAAGGGGTTTTCAATTTCATTTCTCTGTTTCTTCAAAATTTTCAGAGACACTCTTTTGTCCAACAGTCCATAGATTCCAAGATGGAGCAAACAAAGGCTGTTGTGATTCCTGTGACCCTAAAGGGGTTGAACTACCTTTTATGGTCAAGATTGGTGAAGACTGCACTTGGTAGGCGTGGCTTATGGAGTCATTTGACTAATGGTCAAGATCCAAAGCAAGTTACACAATCTGAAGATGGCATAGAGATTGTTACTGTTGATGAAGACAAATGGAGTCAAGAAGACCTCATGGTGCTGTCTGTCATCCAAAACTCTCTTGAACCATTCATCCTGGAGGCTTACTCCTCCTGTGAAACCTCTAAGGATCTTTGGGATAATTTGAGCAGAGTCTTTGAAGTGAAGAGAGCTATCAATTCTCTCAAAAAAGATGATATGGATTTCAACCAGTTCTTTGGGAAGTTCAGGTCACTGTGGGCTGAGTTGGAGATGCTCAGACCAAGCACAATAGACCCAACAGCCCTGAGTGAGAGGCGTGAGCAGGATAAGGTCTTTGGACTGCTCCTGACTCTTAACCCTTGCTACAATGATTTGATCAAGCACATACTCAGAGCTGAGAAGTTACCATCTCTTGATGATGTGTGTGCTCAAATCCAGAGAGAGTAATGGTTTGTGGGTTTGTTTGAAGGCAAAGGCGAGCTCAACATGGCACACAAGGTGAAAGCTGTTGTTGCCAACAAAGGATTCTACAAACAGGATGATAAGAAGGTGTGGGTTTGTGATCATTGCAAGAAGATAGGTCACATGAAGGACACGTGCTGGATTCTCCACCCTCATCTCAAGCCTGCCAAGTTCAAGGAACCAAGACGTCAGTACATGGATGCAAGGGAACACTTCTCAACTGACACACTAGAGCCATTTACTCCATCCATGTGCTCAACCATGCGCTCCACCATGGCTGGTGATGCAAAGGCAATGGCGTCCAATGCTCTTTCCACCCTGAGAACTAATCAAGATGAAAATGTCAAGAGATCAGAACTTAATGCTCTCATCAAAGCTCTCAAGTAGAACTATGATATTGTTCTTGGAACCTCTTTAAATGCATTACACACTACTGGCCAGATTGCTAAACCATTAGTGATAGATTCAGGGGCTTCTCACCATATGATTAGTGATGCTAGTCTTATTAGTAATATTGAACCGGCATATGGTAATGTGATGATTGCAAATGGTGAGATGTACCCATTAAGGGCATAGGGAGTTTGAAACTGTTTAACAAGGATTCAAAGGCATTTTACATGCCAACATTTACTTCAAACTTGTTTTCTGTTAAAAAGGCAACCACTGATCTTAATTGTCTTTGTTATTTTTAGTCCTAATGAGGTTTACTTTCAGGATATTGAGAGCAGTAGTTTGCTTGGCAAAGGTGTGACAAAGGAGGGCTTGTATCTGCTTGAAGACACCAAACTCCTATCTGATTTATCTTATGCTTTTAGTTCATTTCCTACTTTACCTAAAGATGCAATGTGGCATGCTAGACTAGGACACCCTCACTCACGTGCACTGAGCTTGATGTTGCCTAGTCTTTCTTTTAAGAATGATAGTTGTGAGGCTTGTATTCTTGGCAAACATTGCAAATCTGTTTTCCCTAAATCGATGACTATGTATTAAAGTTGCTTTGATCTTATTCATTCTGATGTTTGGACTGCACCATGTCTATCTAGAGAAAACCATAAGTATTTTGTGACATTCATAGATGAGAAATCAAAATACACTTGGATAACCTTGCTGCAATCAAAAGATAGGGTGTTAGAAGCTTTTGCAAACTTTCAAAACTACATATCTAACCATTTCAATGTTAAGATAAAAAAATTTAGATCATACAATGGGAGAGAGTACACAAGCAATTCTTTCAAACAACATCTAGCCAAACATGGGATCATACACCAGACAAGTTGCCCATATACACCACAACAAAATGGAGTTGTTGAGAGGAAGAATCGACATCTTATGGAGGTGGCCAGAAGCATGATGTTTCACACTAATGTTACCAAAAGATTTTGGGGAGATGTTGTGATCACTGCCTGTTATCCCATAAACATAATCCCTACAAAAGTCCACCACGATGTCTCTCCTTATGAGGTACTGAATAAAATATATCCATCTATTGAGCATTTGCGTGTGTTTGGCTGTGTCTGTTTTGTTTTGATACCAGGGGAACTAAGAAACAAGCTAGAAGCTAAGAGTGTCAAGGCAGTCTTCATTGGATATTCACCAAATCAGAAAGGATACAAAAGCTATGTTCCAGATACTAGAAAGGTTATGGTTTCTAGAGATGTGAAGTTTGTGGAATCAAGAGGGTTCTATTATGAAAGGAGTTGGGATAATCTGAAGGACTTTTTTCAAGCACCCTCAAATAGGGCAAATAATCTGAGGATAATTATGGAGAGTCTTGGAATCAGTCTCTAACAACACAAGGAGGCGCCTAGGACAACTTCTCCTTCAGTTGAGACGCACCAGAGGCTACTGATGTAACTCATCCTGATCCTGAAGGGGGCAATGAACAAGAACCAGAACAACAACAAGGTTCAAATGTTCATGATCAGGAGAGTTTACAAGAACAAGATCAAGATCAAGTTCATGAGGAAGAAGAGCAGCAACAAGTACAAGATCAAGTTCAACCACTGAGAAGGAGTACAAGGATAAGGAAAAATCCTTCCAACTGGGTAAACACAAGAGTCTATTACAACAATCAAATAGTAGCTCATCCAACCTCAGCAGTGTGTTCTTTTGCACAATTTCCACCTGAGCATCAAGCTTTCATCAATGGTTTGGATCAAGGGTATGTACCAAGATCATATGAGGAAGCAATGGAACGTGAGGAATGGAGAGATTCAGTTGGGGATGAGACAAATGCCATGAACATCAATGACACTTGGTATGAGAGTGAACTCCCAAACGGCAAGAAGGCTGTATCAAGCAAGTGGGTATTTACTATCAAGTACTTACCAAATGGCAAAGTGGAGAGGTGTAAGTCAAGACTGGTTGCTAGAGGTTTCACTCAGACTTATGGAGAGGACTATGTAGACACATTCGCACCAGTGGACAAGCTTCACACAATCAGGATCATTCTTTCACTTGCTACAAATTTGGAATGAGAATTGTGGCAGATGGATGTCAAGAATGCTTTCCTTCAAGGAGAGCTAGAAGATGAAGTCTACATGCACCCAACTCCTGGTCTAGCGAAACTTGTTAAACCTGAAAATGTTCTAAGACTCAAGAAGGCAATCTATGGACTGAAGCAATCTCCAAGAGCATGGTACCACAAGTTGAGTACTACTCTGAATGGTAGAGGCTTCGGGAAATAAAAAGCTGGTCACACCTTGTTTACACTCCCTGGTCCAAGAGGAATTGTGGTCATTCTAGTCTATGTTGATGACATAATCATCACAGGCAGTGAAAAAGAAGGCATCAAAGAAACCAAGGTATTCCTAAAGTCTGTATGTGATATTAAAGATTTAGGTGAACTTAAGTACTTTTTTGGGATCGAAGTATGCCGCTCTAAAGAGGGTCTCTTCTTGTCCCAAAGGAAGTACACACTTGATCTTTTAACTGAGACAGGAAACCTTGGAGGAAGACAAGCTAAGACACCGTTGGAAGAAGGCTACAAAATACTCAGAGAGGGGGAGTTTGAAGACAAGCCATATGGTGATGTGAAGCAATATAGAAGGATGGTTGGGAAACTCATCTATCAAACTATTACAAGACCATACATCTGCTTTGCAGTGAACAAGTCAGCCAACATATGCAGGCGCCTAAAGTCCATAATTGGAACATGGTGGAGAGGATCATGAGATACCTGAGAGAGGCACCTGGTCAAGGAGTATGGATGGGATGCAATGCAAGCACAGAGATTGTGGGATATTGTGATGCTGATTGGGCAGGAGACAAAGTTGATAGGAGATTAATTACATGCTATTGCACATTCATTGGAGGCAACCTAGTGACTTGGAATAACAAGAAACAGAAGGTTGTATCATGCTCAAGTGTTGAGGCAGAATATAGAGCTATGAGGAAGCTCACAAATGAGTTGATATGGATTAAGGGATTCCTTGCAGACTTGGGAATTGAGACTACATCACCAATCACAATGCATTGTGATAATCAGGTTTCCATTCACATTGCCAGCAACTCAGTCTTCCATGAAAGGACCAAACACATTGAGGTACACTGCCACAACGTTAGACAAGCTGTGGAGAAGTAAATCATCCTACCTTGTTACACAAGAAGTGAAGACCATTTAGCTGACATCTTCACCAAAGCAGCAAGCACCAAAGTCTGTGAGTTCATCCACTCTAAGTTGGGACTCATAGACCTCACTTCTCACTGATTCTTCTAACACGAAGGCTTCTACTCTTTTTCCTTAGTGTGTTTTTGTCCCACTGGGTTTTGCACACTAAGCTTTTAATGAGGGAAGTTTTTCATGTTTCCAAGCTTGACCAGTCCCTATGGTCAAGCTTGAGGGGGAGTATTGAGATGAAGAACTAAAGAGAGAGGAAGAAACAATCTGGTTGAGATGAAGAGAATTAAGCTAGAGACTTATAAGGTTTTATAAGGCTTTATAAGGCTCGCCAGACTTGAGTAAAACACCAGACTTAAGTAAAGCACCAGACTTGACTTGAGAGAACTTTGAATGCCATACTTGACGATTTGAATGCCAGACTTGACACCCAGACTTGACGATTTGAATGCCAGACTTGACACCCAGACTTGAAGGCTGAACACAGATTTGAAAGTATAGTTGGTGGGAATTAAAGTAAATCTGAGTTGTTGGAAATTAAAGTAAATCTGCTACAAATAGAGCTATTGGGTCAGAATGCACCCTTTTGACCAATGTGTTGTTGCTTTCCTCTCTCTCTCATCTTTGTCTTTAAATATGTTGTAAGCAACCAGATATGAATTAAGGAGAAAGACTCATCATTTTCGATATCCACTCTCTCTCTCAGTTACAAACATATTTCTTCACTCTCTCTCTTGTCTCAACATATTCAACTCTCTTTTTCTCTCTGTTCTTGGTGTTCTTCAAGAATATACTCTCAAATTTTCTTATTCTAACAAGGAGGATGGTTGGGAAACTGATCTACCTAACCATTACAAGACCAGACATATCTTTTGTTGTGAATCAAGTCAGCCAGCAGATGCAAGCGCCAAAGATTCACCATTGAAACATGGTTGAGAGAGTTCTGGGGTATCTAAGGGAGGCACCAGGTCAAGGAGTATATATGGGTTGCAATAGAAGCACTGAGATTGTTGGGTATTGTGATGCTGATTGGGCAGGAGATAGAGTTGATAGGAGATCAACTACTGGATATTGTACCTTCATTGGAGGCAACTTAACTTAGTAACTTGGAAGAGCAAGAAGCAGAAGGTGGTTTCATGTTCAAGTGCTGAAGCAGAATATAGAGCCATGAGGAAGCTTACTAGTAAGTTGATTTGGATCAAGGGGCTGCTTAAAGACTTGGGGATTGAAACTACAACACCAATCACTATGCATTGTGATAATCAGGCTGCTATACACATTGACAGAATAAGTAGATTTGATGTATGGATTGTGTGAGAATATGAAGAACATATGAAGAACAGCAAGAACATCAAGAATAAGTGAGAGATGAGAGAGAGAGGATTCCAAATTATAGAGAGAGAGAGTAATGAGGAACTTATTTCCTTGACAAATATGGTTCATGGCTACAAGGTATTTAAAGACAAACAAGAAAAAAATATCTGATCAGAAACTATTAATCTATTCTACTGGAGCAAGACAAGAAGGTGGTCCAGCCTGCTGTGATAGTGACACCCCAACCTTGTCTTTCTTCCTTAGCCACCACATGTGATCTTGTTCTTGTCCGGTCTTGGTTCAGACTGCTCTCTATAATTTCAGACTGTCCTGTCTTGGTTCAGACTGCTCAGACCGAAAGTGACATGTCCCAATGGATGTCTTGACCTTGCAACATCACGTGATTGCTCCTTATTACTTCATCTCAACATTATTGTTTCATCTTTTCATGTCAAAATTCTTGTCACTGATTTATTCTTTATGTCAACACTCCCCCTCAAGCTTGACAATGGGAACATTTCAAGCTTGGACACCATGAAGCATTCCCTCATTAAAACCTTTACTTGGAAAAACCACTTGGGATAAAAACCAAACAAAGGAAAAAAAGTTGAACACTTCATGGCAAGAGGATCAGTCACAAGAGAGGTCTATGAGTCCAAGCTTAGGATGAATGAACTCAGAAACCTTTCTACTAGCTGCCTTGGTGAATATGTCAGCTAGTTGATCTTCAATTCTAGTATAGCATGGAAGTATCACTTGCTGCTCCACTGCTTGTCTCACCTTATGGCAGTCTACTTCTATATGCTTTGTCCTCTCATGAAAGACTGAGTTGGATGCAATGTGTATTGCTGCCTGGTTGTCACAGTGCAAAGTCATGGGCGTGGTGATCTCAATACCCACATCCTTTAGCAGTCCCTTGATCCATATGAGTTCACTAGTAAACTTCCTCATAGATCGGTACTCTGCCTCAACACTTGAACAAGAGACAACCTTCTGCTTCTTGCTCTTCCATGTGACCATATTTCCTCCAATGAAGGTACAATAGCCTGTTGTTGATCTCCTATCAACTCTATCTCCAGCCCAATCAGCATCACAGTATCCTACAACTTCAGTGCTCTTGTTGCATGCCATCCAAACACCTTGACCATGAGCCTCTCTCAAGTACCTCAAGATCCTCTCCACCATGTTCCAGTGATGAACCTTAGGTGCTTGCATGTGTTGACTCACTTGGTTCACAGCAAAGCACACATCTGGGCGAGTGATGGTAAGGTATATGAGCTTCCCAACCATTCTCCTATACTTCTTGACATCTTCAAATGGAGTAGCCTTAAGCTCCCCATCTTGTAGTACCTTGCAGCCTTCTTCCAATGGTGTATTGGCTTGTCTTCCTCCAAGGTTTCCTGCCTCATTTAAAAGATCAAGTGTGTACTTCCTTTGGGATAAGAAAAATCCCTCTTTAGAGCGGCATATTTCAATCCCTAGGAAGTACTTCAACTCTCCCAAGTCTTTGATATCAAAAGATGATTTAAGAAAAGCTTTGGTTGAGAGTATACCTTCCTTGTCACTGCCAGTGATGATAATTTCATCAACATACACTAGGAATGACCACAATCCCTTGCTTGTTGGTTAGAGTGAAGAGAGTATGATCTGCTTCAGATTTTACAAAGCCTTTTCCATTGAGTGTGGTGTTGAGCTTGTGATACCAGGCCCTTGGAGATTGCTTCAAGCCGTAGATTGCCTTTTTTAACCTTAATATATTCCCTGGTTTGACCATGCTTTCTAGGCCAGGAGGTGGTCGCATGTATACCTCATCTTCCAACTCTCCTTGTAGAAAGGCATTCTTCACATCCATCTGCGATAAATCCCATTCTAGGTTGACAGCAAGTGATAGAAGAATCCTTATAGTATGCAGCTTGGCCACTGGTGCAAATGTATCCATATAATCTTCTCCATAGACTTGAGTGTATCCTCTTGCAACTAACCTTGTCTTTCTCCTTTCTGGTTTTCCATTGACTAGGTACTTGATGGTGTATATTAGGCGACTTGTAACAGCTTTCTTGCCCTTGGGGAGATCAGTTTCAAACCATGTATCATTCTTAATCATGGCATTGACCTCATCTCCAACATATGCTCTCCACTCCTCATGTTGCATAGCCTCTTCATATGTTTTTGGGATGTACTCCTGATCCAATTCCCCAATGAAGACTTGATTCTCTTCTGGATATTGAGCAAGGGAGCATACTGCCCTTATTGGATGAGCCACAACTTCAGCATTGAAGTAAACTCTTGTATTGATCCAGTTTGAAGTAGGTTTCATGATTCTTGTACTTCTTCGCAAAGGATGTATCTGATCAGGTTCTGCCTCATTTTCTTCACTTGGTTCGCCTACCTGAGTCTCAGTTTCTGATTCTGATGGCATCTCATCTTGATCATGAGCAACTGAGTTCTCTTCAGGTTGAGTTTGCACTTCAGGCTGTCCATTTCCATTTCCCCCCTCATGGTCAGGATGAGTGACTCCAATATCTTCCTCATTAGCTTGAGTGGGAACCTCCCTGACTTTTTCAGGTTCTTTGGACATACTAATGCCAAGACTTTCCATAATAATTCTCAGATTATTAGCCTTGTCTGATGCTTGAGACAGATCTTTGAGCTCATCCCAATTATTCTTAACATAAAACCCTTTTCCTTCCATAAACTTCACATCTCTGGATACAAGTACTCTTCTTGTTTCATGATTATAGCACTTGTATCCTTTCTGTGTAGGTGAATATCCAATGAACATGCACTTCATTCTCTTTGCCTCTAGCTTGTTTCTCTGCTCTCCAGGCATCAACACAAAGAAGGTGCATCCAAACACTCTAAGATGTTGAATCGCAGGTCTGGTTTGGTTGAGTACTTCAGAAGAGGAGATGTCCTTCAGCATCTTGGTAGGAGTCCGGTTGATGAGATAGCATGCTGTTATCACAGCATCACTCCAGAAGCTCTTACGAACATTTGCATGGAACATCATTGACCTAGCCACTTCAATCAGATGCCTATTCTTTCTCTCAGCCACACCATTTTGTTGTGGAGTATAAGGGCAGCTTGTTTTGTGAACTATACCATGTTTTGCCAAATGATTCCTGAAAGCATGGCTTGTATACTCTCCTCCATTGTCTGACCTTAGTACCTTCACATTTGTTTTAAAATGATTAGTGACATAAGACTGAAAGTTCATAAAAGCCTCTAGCACACGATCCTTAGAAGGAAGTAAGGTGATCCAAGTGTATTTTGATTTCTCATCTATAAAAGTGACAAAATACTTATGGTTATCCCTAGATATACAAGGCGAGGTCCAAACATCAGAATGAACAAGATCAAAACATTTCTCATAAATGGTTTTGATGTTGGAAACACAGATTTGCAATTCTTTCTAATGTTGGAAACACAGATTTGCAATGCTTTCCTAAGATGTATGCTTCACATTCTAAGTGGTTGAATCTCATATTAGGCATAATAATCTCTAATTCACGAGTGTGAGGATAGCCTAATCTAGCATGCCAAGTAGTACTATCACACATAGATGAGTTACTGATCATGTATAAATGAGGAGGAGTAGAGAGTTTAGAAGGCTTAGTCTCTTGGAGATGGTATAAACCACTCTTGCTGTTTCCTTCTCCAATTACCTTCCCTGTCTTAAGGTCCTGAAACTGAACATCATTAGGCCTAAAGACCACCTGACAATTCAGGTCAGTGGTGGCCTTCCTCATAGAGAGTAAGTTAGAAGGAAAACTAGGCATATAAAAGGCATGTGGTTCTTTATCAAACAATTTAAGGTTCCCTATTCCTTCTATCTTCACCTTATCTCCATTAGCTATAATTACATTCCCTAAGGCAGGCCTAACATCACTAATTAAATTTTTATCACTAATCATATGATGACTAGCTCCTGAATCTATAATAATAGGCTTAGCAGTAAGAGAATGGGTACCAGACTTCTTGAGGGAGATAATGGACTTGGCAGCCCTGATCAATGGTGCTAACTCACTCATACTGATAGGATCATTGCTCGGACTTCCAGTTACTCTTTCATGAGACTCATTTGTAAGGGCATAGTACATGGATGTGCCCATCACAATTTGTTGCTCTGTTGTGTTGAGATCTTCTATAGTTGTTTTTAGATCAGACCTTCTTGGGTTAACACCCATCTGGTCATGTCTCCTCTTGGCCTTTTTTAGTTTCCTGTGCTTTCCTTTCTGACCATGCATGTCCCTCACAGGTTGGATCAGCTTCCTTTTTCCTTCAAAAAGATTGTGGGCGCCAAGTTCTCTTTGAACAAAAGAGCACACCTCTTCTAAGTTTGGCAGCTTGTCTTCCCTTAGTATATGCTTGATCAATTGGTTGTAATGTGGATTCAGGGCCAGGAGCAGACTAAAGACTTTATTTTGCTCATATCTTTCTTTCAGAACTTCTGGATCTACTGAACTTGGTCTAAGGGTATCAAGTTCTGCCCATAAGCTTCTGAATTTTCCATAAAATTGATTGAACTCCATTTCCTTCTGGCTGAGATCATTGATAATCCTCTTGACTTCAAAGACTCTGCTCAGGTTGGAGGTGTTTCCATAAACAGTGTGAAGACTCTCCCATAGCTCTTTGGAGCTCTCACAGTGTGAGTAGGCTTCAAAAATAGAAATAGACAGAGAGCTCTGGATGATCTCAAGTGCTTGTTGGTCTTCTTGAACCCACTTGTCTTCATCCTTCAGGCCATGCGCCTGTTTTTTCTCTTGAGCCATCTTCTTTGAAGCATCAGCCTTCATGATGTGGCTGTCCCAAAGTCCATGTCTTCCCAAGGCAACTCTGGTCACTCTTGACCATAGCAGGTAGTTAGACCCCTCAAGGGTTACTGGAATTATGCTTTTTTCTTCATTTCCATGGCTGGTTTATGAATCCATGAATTGTTGAGGAAAATAAAAAATAGAGTATTTTAGACAGGGAAAAGAATTTTAAGACCACAGAATGGAAGAGAGTTTTGAACAAAGGAACCTAGAAATATTAAGAGATTTTTTTTTGAGACTGAGAAAGTGAGAAAACAGAGTAAAGAACAGAGTAAAAATAAAGTAGAAACAAAGTAAAATGGTAGATTTGATTTGCGGAAGTTGGTGAGAATAAGGTTTCAAGAGTTTATGGCTCTGATACCATGAGAGAATAAGTAGATTTGATGTATGGATTGTGTGAGAATATGAAGAACATATGAAGAACAGCAAGAACATCAAGAATAAGTGAGAGAGAGTGGATTTCGAAATTATAGAGAGAGAGAGTAATGAGGAACTTATTTCCTTGACAAATATGGTTCATGGCTACAAGGTATTTAAAGACAAACAAGAAGAAAATATCTGATCAGAAACTATTAATCTATTCTGCTGGAGCAGGACAAGAAGGTGGTCCAGCCTGCTGTGATAGTGACACCCCAGCCTTGTCTTTCTTCCTTAGCCACCACATGTGATCTTCTTCTTGTCCGGTCTTGGTTCAGACTGCTCTGTCTTGGTTCAGACTGCTCTGTCTTGGTTCAGATTGCTCTCTATAATTTCAGACTATCCTGTCTTGGTTCAGACTGCTCAGACCGAAAGTGACATGTCCCAATGGCTGTCTTGACCTTGCAACATCACGTGATTGCTCCTTATTACTTCATCTCAACATTATTGTTCCATCTCTTCATGTCAACATTCTTGTCACTGATTTATTCTTCATGTCAACACACATTGCAAGCAACTCTGTCTTCCATGAGAGAACTAAACACATAGAAGTTGACTGCCATAAGGTGAGGCAAGCTGTAGAGCAGAAGGTCATATTGCCATGCTATACTAGGAGTGAAGATCAGTTGGCTGATATCTTCACTAAGGCTGCAAGTACTAAGGTCTGCGAGTTCATACATCCCAAGCTTAGACTCGTGGATCTCTCATCACACTGATCCCCTATTCCATGAAGTGTTATACTCTTTTTCCTTGGTTTAGTTTTTTTCCCAAGTGGTTTTGCTGAGCCAAAGGATTTAATAAGGGAATGCTTCATGGACTCCAAGCTTGACCAGTCCCTATGGTCAAGCTTGAGGGGGACTGTTGACATGAAGACATGATTAACATGAATAAGAAAAAGAAAGCAAGAGAACCAAGCCGGATCATCTAAGGGAGTTTGTTCCGTACATGTGTACGGATGGTCCTCCTCTGCCCTAACGTGGAGTCTAAGGCAAGCATTGTGTGCTTCTGGTCGCAAGTAACAAGTGGGACACTTCCTAAGCTATGGGAATAATTTAAATAAAGGAGAGAAGGCCGTTGGAGCTAAGGAACAAAAGAAAATCACATGTGTTGCTAAGGATGAGAGAGTACGCCGAGATGTCACTATCACTCCCACTGTCCGGGCCAGTCTGCCCTGCCACTGTCCGAGCCCGTTTGTGCATGCAGCCTCTTTGTTTATTTTTTATGTTTGTCATGTTGTCTATTGCCTTCCCTATACTAAGGATTGTATGCAGAACCAAATCTATACAAGGGAATTATGTTTCTCTATTCTCTTTCTCTCTCTCTCTCTCTCTGAAGTTAGAACTCTCCTACTCTCCATTCTCTCTCATGTTCTTCATATGAAACTCTAGACTTCTTCATTTCTACACATGGATACTCTCCACTGAATAATGGTTCCAAATCAAGCTTCTTACATAGTGATTCATCTTGGTTTGATTAGAAGCTTCAAGAACTTGCCATATGTCCAAACAGGCTAAACATGGATATCTTGATTAGAAAGTGGAATAACTTCTTAAACATAACTCCTTTGGGATTGATTCAACTTCATGGATACTCTCCACTGAATAATGGTTCTCAATCAAGATTCTTAAATAGTGATTTATCTTGGTTTGTTTAGAAGCATGAAGAACTTGCCATATGTCCTAACAGGCTAAACATGGATATCCTGATTAGAAAGTCGAATAACTTCTTCAACATAACTCCTATGGGATTTATTCAACTTCATGAAAGACTCTTTATTGATTAATGGTTCCAAATAAAGCTTTTTACATAGTGTTTCATCTTGGTTTGATTAAATGCTTGAAGAACTTGCCATATGTCCAAACATGCTAAACATGGATATCCTGATTAGAAAGTGGAATAACTCTTCAACATAACTCCTATGGGATTTATTCAACTTCATGAAAGATTCTCCATTTATTAATGGTTCCAAATCAAGCTTCTTACATAGCGATTCATCGTGGTTTGATTAGAAGCTTGAAGAACTTGCCATATGTCCACACATGCTAAACATGGATATCTTGATTAGAAAGTAGAATAACTTCTTAAACACAACTCCTTTGGTATTGATTCAACTTCATGTATACTCTCCACTGAATAAAGGTTCCAAATCAAGCTTCTTACATAGTGATTCATCTTGGTTTGTTTAGAAGCATGAAGAACTTACCATATGTCCAAACATGCTAAACATGGATATCATGATTAGAAAGTGGAATAACTTCTTAAACATAACTCCTTTGGGATTGGTTCAACTTCATAAATACTATCCAATGAATAATGGTTCCAAATCAAGCTTCTTACATAGTGATTCATCTTGGTTTGTTTAGAAGCATGAAAAACTTGCCATATTTCCAAACAGTCTAAACATGGATATCCTGATTAGAAAGTGGAATAACTTCTTCAACATAACTCCTATGGGATTTATTCAACTTCATGAAAGACTCTACATTGATTAATGGTTCCAAATAAAGGTCTTTACATCGTGATTCATTCTGGTTTGATTAGAAGCTTGAAGAACTTGCCATAAGTCCAAACAGGCTAAACATGGATATCCTGATTAAAAAGTGGAATAACTTATTCAACATAACTCCTATGAGATTTATTCAACTTCCATGAAAGACTATCCACTAATTAATGGTTCCAAATAAAGCTTTTTACATAGTGATTCATCATGGTTTGATTAGAAGCTTGAAAAACTTCCCATATGTCCAAAAAAGCTAAATACGGATATCCTGATTAGAAAGTGGAATAACTTATAAAACATAACTCCTTTGGGATTTATTCAACTTCATGGAGACTTTCCACTGATTAATGGTTCCAAATCAAGCTTCTTACATAGTCATTCATCGTGGTTTGGTTAGAAGCTTGAAGAACTTGCCATATGTCCAAACATGCTAAACATGGACATCCTGATTAGAGAGTGGAGTAACTTCTTTAACATAACTCCTATGGGATTGATTCAACTTCATGAAAGACTCTCCACTGAATAATGGTTCCAAATCAAGCTTCTTACATAGTGATTCATCCTGGTTTGATTAGAATCTTGAAGAACTTGTTGTAAGTTTTATCAAGAACAAGTTAAGAACAATGGAAGAGAGAGTGAGTTTAATCCGGAACAAAGAGGAGAGAGGGAGAGAGAGTTGTTTGTGTCGACAAGAGAAAGAGAGAATAGGGAAGGATGTTGTTTCCTTAATCTGAACATAAGTGGTTACATGAGTATATATGGACAATCAGAATGAAAAAGAAACGATAAACAAAGGGAGTGGTCTGGTCGATGAAAGCGACCTGACCCAACGGCTAGGAGCCTTATCCCACACATGTGACTTGCACTATTTTAATACTTCTTCTTGTTCAAAATATCCCAAACGGTCTCCCTTGCTTTTGGAACTCCTTGGTCGACATTCCCATCAGTTCCTTTACCTCCAAGACACGTTAGGTCACTGATGGGAGTTAGGGCAATCCGTACAAGTTGTACGAACCAACTTGTGATCCAAGCTCTTCTCTTCTTCTCTGATTTCCTCATAACTCAACACTTCATGTCTTCTCTTTTTCTTCTTCTTCATGATCAATACTCCCCCTCAAGCTTGACCTAATGCAATGGTCAAGCTTGGAAACTATGAAGACTTCCCTTATCAAAACCTTAGTATGCAAAACCCAGTGGGACAAAAACATACTAAGGGAAAAGACTAGAAGCTCGATGGCTAAGGGGTTTACTCCTGAGTGATATCAGTGAGTCCAAGCCTTGGATAGATGGACTCACACACCTTAGTACTTGCAGCCTTAGTAAAGATATCTTCAAGCTGATCGTCACTCCTAGTAAAGCATGGTAAGATCACTCCTTGTATCACCATTAGTCTTACTTTGTGGTTGTCTACCTCAATGTGTTTGGTCCTCTCATGGAACACTGAGTTTGAGGCTATGTGAATGGCTGCTTGATTGTTGCAATGCATGGTGATTGGTGTAGTGATCTCTATGCCCAATCCCTTGAGAAGTCCTTTGATCCACACAAGTTCATTTGTAAGCTTCCTCATGGCTCTATACTCAGCTTCAGCACTTGAACATGATACAACCTTTGTTTCTTGATTTTCCATGTTACAAGGTTGCCTCCAATGAATGTGCAATAGCCTGTGGTTGACTTCCTATCATTCCTATCTCCTGCCCAGTCAGCATCACAGTATCCTACCACTTCAGTGTTGCCATTGCTTCCCATCCATATTCCTTGACCAGGAGCTCCACTGAGGTATCTAAGGATCCTTTGCACCATTTTCCAGTGATGAACCTTTGGCACTTGCATGTGCTGGCTCACCTGATTCACAGCAAATCAAATATCAGGTCTAGTAATGGTTAAATAGATAAGCTTACCCACTAGTCTTCTATATTGTTGTGGATCATCAAATGGTGTTGCTTCATACTCTCCCTCTCGCAAGATCTTGTATCCATCTTCAAGTGGAGTCTTGGCTGTTTTTTCTCCAAGCATACCTGCTCCATTCAAAAGATCAAGTGTGTACTTTCTTTGGGATAAGAAGAGCCCCTCTTTAGATCGTCATACTTCTATTCCAAGAAAGTAATTTAGCTCACCTAAATCCTTAATATCAAAGACATATTTTAAGAAAGTTTTAGTGGTTTGTATACCTTCTTTGTCACTCCATGTGATGATGATATCATCAACATACACAAGGATGACTACTATACCTTGTTGGCTGGTGAGAGTGAATAGGGTATGGTCTGCTTCAGATCGGCTGAATCCTTTCTCATTCAAGGTGGTGTTGAGCTTATGGTACCAAGCTCTTGGTGATTGCTTCAGTCCATAGATGGCTTTCTTGAGTCTTAATACATTGCCTGGTCTGACCATGTCTTCAAGGCCAGAAGGGGGGCGCATGTAGACTTCATCTTCTAGTTTCCCTTGAAGAAATGCATTCTTCACATCCATTTGCCATAAATCCCACTCCAAGTTAGCAGCAAGTGAGAGTATGATTCTGATGGTGTGAAGTTTTGCTACTGGTGCAAAGGTATCTAGGTAATCTTCTCCATTAGTTTGAGTAAACCCCCTTGCCACCAGCCTTGTCTTCTTACTTTCTGGCTTTCCATTGGCTAGATACTTGATGGTGTAGATTAGGCGACTTGTTACAGCCTTCTTGCCTTTTGGAAGCTCTGATTCAAACCAGGTATCATTCTTGATCATGGCACCTATCTCATCTCCCATTGATTCTTTCCACTCATCATCTGCCATTGCTTCTTCATAAGTCTTTAGAATGTATTCTTGATCCACATTACTCATAAAGACTAGGTGTTCTTCTGGATATTGAGCTACTGAGCACACTGCTTGTGCTGGATGAGCTATTGCATTGGCATTGAAGTAGACTCTTGTATTCTTCCAATTTTCTGGTTCATGTCTGATCCTAGTGCTTCTCCTTAATGGTTGCACTTGTTCTGGTTAAGCCTCTTCAGTTTGAGTAGTCTGATCTTCAGAAAGTTCTTGTTGATGTGGTTCAGTCTCATTACGTTCCTCTTGCTCATCTTGATCATGCAATTCATAACTTTCTTGATGACTTGCCTCAGCTGGTTCTGTTTGGTTCCCCCCTTCATGATCAAGGTGAGGATTCTCTATAACCGGATCATTCCCTTTAGGAGATATAGATTGTGATCTTCCTCCTCCTTTTTGTTGGCTAATGCCAAGACTCTCCAAGATGATCCGCAGGTTGGTAGCTCTGTCTAAGGGTGCATGTGAGAGATCCTTTAGGTTATCCCAGCTCTTCTCATCATAGTATCCCTTAGCCTCCATGAACTTAACATCCCTTGAGACCATTACTCTCCTAGTTTCGGGTACATAGCACTTGTATCCCTTCTGGTTGGCTGAGTACCCAATAAACATTGCTTTGAGACTCTTGGCTTATAGCTTATTTCTTTGTTCTCCTGGAACTAAGACAAAGCAAGTGCAACCAAACACACGCAAATGATCAATGGAAGGTTTGTTAGTGTTGAGTACCTCATAGGGAGAAACATCATGAAGGACTCTTGTGGGTGTCCTATTGATTAGGTAGCAAGCGGCCACAACATCATCACTCCAAAATCTCTTTGGGACATTTGTATGGAACATCATACTCCTAGCAACCTCCATGAGATGTTGATTCTTTCTTTCAGATACTCCATTTTATTGTGGTATGTAAGGACAACTTGTTTGATGGATGATTCCATGTTTGGCTAAGTGATTCTTGAATGCATGACCTGTGTACTCTCCCCCATTGTCTGACCTAAATATTTTAATCTTGGCATTGAAATGATTAGTGACATAGCTTTGAAAATTCATAAAAGCTTCTAATACTCTATCTTTAGATGGAATTAAGGTTAGCCAAGTGTATTTAGATTTCTCATCTATGAAGGTGACAAAATATTTGTGGTTTTCCCTAGAGAAACATGGGGTAGTCCATACATCTGAATGCACTAAGTGAAAACAATGCTCATAAATAGTAGTAGATTTAGCAAAGACAGTCTTGCAATGTTTGCCAAGAATACAAGCTTCACAGCTATCAGTCTTAAAGGAAATGTTAGGGAACATTAATCCTAAGGCACATGAATGAGGATGGCCTAATCTAGCATGCCATAATACATCAGTAGCTAAAAAAGGAGTATAACTAAAAGCACAAGGGAAATCAGAACTAAGTGTGGTGTCTTCAAGCAAATACAATCCGCCCTTGCTAACACCATTTCCCAGCATCTTACGTGTCTCAATATCCTGAAAATGAACATCATTAATACTAAAAATAACAATGCAATTGAGATCAGTAGTAGCCTTTTTTAACAGAGAGCAAGTTAGATGTGAATGATGGCATGTAAAAGGCTTTGAATTCGTTTCCAAACAGGATCAGGTTTCCCACACCCTTAATAGGTATCCTATCTCCATTAGCAATTACTACACTTCCTAGAGAAGGTTCAACATTACTAATTAGACTAGGATCTTTAATCATATGATGGGATGCTCCTGAATCAATTATTAATTGTTTAGCATTTAGTGATGTATGTAAACATTACTACTGATGTTACCAAAGTTTGCATTGAGGGCCTTGATAAGAGACTCAATGTCTGACTTGCGAATGAAACCATCATCCGGAGAGGGTTGAGAAGAGGTTCCAGCAGCATAGGTGGAGTTGGAGACCATGGCTCTTCCTTCTCCAGTTGGGCGCATGGGCTGTGTTCCCTGTTGGGCAGTCTGCTGCACAGCTTCATGGGTTCTTCCTTAATTGAACCTTGATGGTGGCCTGAGGTGTGGGTGAAGTATCCAACACTGGTTCTTCATATGCCCCACCTTCTTGCAGTGCTCACAAGTGACCTTTTTGTTTTCTGATTTGACAAAGGCCTTATTTGCTGAAGCTCCTTCAGCTTAGTGTGCCATGTTGAGATCTCCCTTTCCACCAAAGAGACCTACTGATCCTTGCTCCTTTTGTATCTCAGAGCACACATCATCCAGTGTGGGTAGTTTCTCAGCTCTTAGAATGTGCTTGATAAGATCATTGTAGCTGGAGTTGAGAGTCATGAGCAAAGCAAACACTTTGTCTTGCTCACGCTTTTCCTCCAAAGCTATTGGGTCTGTGGTACATGGTCTCAGCATCTCCAGCTCGGACAAGAGGGCACTGAACTTCCCAAAGTGGCGGTTGAAGTCCATATCCTCTCTATTCAGGCTGCTGATGGATTTCTTCACTTCAAATACTCGGCTTGTTAGAATTAATGGATTTAGAGTCTGGAATGCAATTCTGTCCAATAAAGGACAATTAGATCACGAAGAAATAAAGGGAACAAGAAGAAGAGAGGATTCAGATGGTTAAAGAAGCTTATGATCCACACAGACTTGGAATGCAAATCCGTCCGTACAGGCTTGGGTGTCAAGTAACCTATCTGCCCTAGAGTGTCTTGGAAGACAAGGGGAAGAAGGTGGAACTCGCAAGCAAAGAAGTCTGAAGGGAAGAAGAGCTGCTGGAACAAGTAAGGACAGCCTTTGCAAGTTGGCCAATTGAATATATTAAAAGTCACATGTTGCCACAAGACTTGGAGCCGTTGGAAAGGGGTCACTTTCATGGTTCAGGCCTTGTTCAGACCACCTTATTATACTCTTATTCTTCTTGTCCTGATTGTCCAGATTTGTATTTAAATATATGTTGTATTGTAACCAAATTAATTAAAGAAATATCATTCCTCACTTCTCTCTCTCTCTCTCTTGGTTTCGAATTCTCTCATCTCTCTCCTCTCTCTCTCGCAATTCTTCATCAGTTCTTCCTCTGTTCTTCAGTGTTCTTCCTTTACTCTCACAGACTACACTTCAGATTCTCTCATTTCAACATGGTATCAGAGCCATAAGCTCTTGAACCTATCCCTCTTACTTCCGCAAACAAGCTTACTCTATTCTAGTCTCTTTTGTACTCTCCAAGATTCACTCTCACTCTCTGTTCTTGGCGTGTGAAAGATGGAGAACCACAAATCTATCAACATACCAATGACTCTAAAGGGGATTAATTATCTCCTATGGGCAAGGCTGGTGAAAACTGCCCTTGGAGGAAAAGGTTTATGGAGTCATGTCTCAACTGAAGCAACTCCAAAACAAATGGTCCAAGGAGAAGATGGAAAGGAGATGGTGGTGGGTGATGAAGATAAATGGGGTCAGGAGGATCTCATGGTGCTTTCAATCATCCAAAAATCTCTGGATCCAGTTATCTTGGAGTCTTACTCATACTGTGAGACCACCAAAGAATTATGGGAAACTCTTATAAGGTTTATGGAAATGTTTCCAACCTTACCAGAATTTTTGAAGTGAAAAGAGCTATCAATGCTCTCAGCCAGGGAGATATGGAGTTCCAGCCACACTTTGGCAAGTTTAGGTCTCTTTGGGCAGAGCTGGAGCTGCTAAGGCCACACACTGTTGATCCCTCAACTCTGAATGCTAGGCGTGAAGAAGACTAAGTGTTTGGATTGCTGCTTACTCTCAACTCATCCTACAATGGTCTTGAGATTTTAAAAAGAATCATAGGAGAAATGTGAAGAACATGAAGAACTAGGAGAGAGAGAGTGTTTGCAAGATGAGAGAATAAGAGAGAGAGGAACTCATTTCCCTTACTTGATTTAGTTTCCAATAGGTTACATAAATAGAGAATTAGATCTCTTTAGGAAAATAATAAACAACTAACATGCCAGAATAAACATAAACAAATCAGGAAGAGTCCAACTGCTTTGGAGCAGGCAAAGAGGACTGAAAGTGACAGGACCTACTGGCTGGAGCCTTCTCCCTTCACGTGATCTAGCAGCCTACAACGTTCCAATTGCTGTGGCAAGTTGACTAGAGATATTCAGAATTATTTAAACATCTTCTAGACACTCTGAATTACTTAAACTCCTCCTTGGCTCACTTCTCAGCTTGCTTTACTTGCAAGGCACACTTAGGTTGTACGGATTAACCCAGACTTGGTCGCCAAGCTTCACAACACTTCTTTTCTTTTCTTGATTACCATTCTTCTCTTCATAGCTGTGGCTGCTATTTATTTCTTCATGTCAACACTCCCCCTCAAGCTTGACCATAGGTATTGTTCAAGCTTGGAAACCATGAAGCATTCCCTCATTAAAACCTTAGCTTGGAAAAACCACATGGGACAAAAACCAAGCCAAGGAAAAAGAGGAGACCACCTCATGGCAAAGGAGATCAGTGTGATGAGAGATCTACAAGTTCAAGTTTTGAATGGATGAACTCGCAGACCTTAGTACTCGCAGCCTTGGTAAAGATATCAGCCAACTGATCTTCACTTCTTGTGTAGCAAGGTAGGATAATCTTTTGTTCCACAGCTTGACTCACCTTATGGCAATCTACTTCAATGTGTTTTGTCCTCTCATGGAACACTGAGTTTCTGGCAATGTGTATGGCAGCCTGGTTATCACAGTGCATAGTGATTGGTGTTGTAGTTTCAATCCCCAAGTTTTTAAGCAGCCCTTTGATCCAAGTCAACTCACTTGTAAGCTTCCTCATAGCTCTATACTCTGCTTCAGCACGTGAGCATGACACTACCTTCTGTTTCTTACTCTTCTCAGTCACCAAATTGCCTCCAATGAAGGTACAATACCCAGTAGTTGATCTCCTATTAAATCTGTCTCCTGTCCAATCAGCATCACAGTATCCCACTATTTTTGTGCTTCTGTTGCATCCCATCCAAACTCCTTGGCCTGGTGCTTCTCTTAGACACCTTAGGATCCTCTCAACTATGTTCCAATGGTGAATTCTTGGTGCTTGCATCTGCTGACTAACTTTGTTCACAGCAAAGCAAATGTCTGGTCTTGTGATGGTTAGATAGATGAGTTTTCCAACCATCCTCCTATACAGCTTCACATCTCCAAATGGCTTGTCTTCAAACTCCCCCTTTCTCAGCACTTTATAACCATCTTCCAGTGGAGTCTTTGCTGTCTTTCCTCCTAGATCACCTGCCTCACTTAATAGATAAAGTGTGTACTTTCTTTGGTTTAAGAACAGCCCCTCTTTAGATCGGCATATCTCCATCCCTAGAAAGTACTTTAGTTCTCCCAAGTCTTTAATATCAAAAGAGGATTTAAGAAATAACTTAGTTAAGATGATACCTTCCTTATCACTCCATGTGATGATAATATCATCCACATATATCAGTATAACCACAATGCCTTGTTGAGTAGTGAGAGTGAACAGAGTATGATCAGCTTCAGATTTGTTGAATCCTCTTCCATTGAGTGTTGTACTCAGCTTGTGGTACCAGGCTCTTGGTGATTGATTTAATCCATAAATTGCTTTCTTTAATCTGAGCACATTCCCTGGTTGTACAAGACTTTCTATACCAGGTGGTGGTCTCATGTAGACTTCATCTTCTAATTCACCTTGAAGAAAGGCATTCTTGACATCCATCTGCCATAGATCCCACTCCAAGTTTACTGCCAAAGATATAACAATTCTGATGGTGTGGAGCTTGGCCACTGGTGCAAAAGTATCAAGGTAATCTTCCCATAGACCTGAGTGTAGCCTCTTGCCACAAGGCTTGTCTTCCTCCTATCTGGTTTCCTATTTGCTAGATATTTGATGGTGAAGAGTAACCTGCTTGTCACTGCCTTCTTGCCCTTAGGGAGCTCAGTTTCATACCATGTATCATTTTTGATCATGGCATTGACCTCATCTCCAACAGAGTCTCTCCATTTATCAATTTTCATTGCTTCTTCATAAGTCTTTGGGATGTACTCTTGATCTAGGCTAGTGATAAACGCCTGGTGCTCCACTGGATAATGAGCAAAAGAGCAGACTGCCTGGATAGGATGGGCTACTGCCTGGATAGGATGGGCTACTGCCTGACTATCGAAGTAAACTTTTGTGTTTATCCAATTGGATGCTGGTTTTCTCAGCCTTGTGCTTCTCCTAAGCGCCTGAGCACCCTCCACATTATGATCCTGTCCAATTGATTCATCTTCAGTTTGTTGTTGTTGCTGCTCTACTGCCTCTTCTTGCTGTCCCTCATCCTGATCATGAACTTGACCAGTATGATGTTCTGCTTGACTCCCCCCTTCAGGATCAGGATGGGAATCATGATAATCATCTCCAGATGAATTACCCTCTTCAATCTCAGTTTCTGGACCTTGTCTTGCTTCCTGATCATGACCATCCTCTTGATTGGTTGGTGATCTCTCTTCTGGTTGTGGTTGTGACATGTTGATGCCAAGATTCTCCATGATGTGCCTCAGATTGTCTGCCCTATAAGAAGAAGTTTGGGAGAGGTCCTTGAGCTTGTCCCAACTCTTCTCCTCATAATATCCTCTTTATTCCACAAACTTTACATCTCTGGAGACAAGCACCCTTCTCATGTCTGGATCATAACACTTGTAGCCTTTTTGGGTAGGAGAATAACCAAGGAACACAGCCTTAGTACTTCTAGCTTCAAGCTTATTTCTCTGCTCCCCTGGCTGTAAAACATAGCACAAACACTCAAATATGCGCAAGTGATCAAGAGAGGGTTTTCTTTTGTTCAATACCTCATATGGTGTGAGATCATCAAGAATCTCTTGGGCACATTGGTGTAGAACATCATACACCTTGCTACCTCCATGAGATGTCTATTTTTCCTCTCAGCTACACCATTCTGTTGTGGTATATATGGGCAGCTGGTTTGATGAATAATCCCATGCTTAGCTAGGTGATTTTTGAAGGCATTGCTTGTATATTCTCCCCCATTATCTGACCTGAATACTTTGATCTTAACATTAAAGTGATTAGTTATATAGGTCTGGAAGTTAATGAAAGCATCTAGCACTCTATCTTTAGTTTGAATCATGGTCAGCCAAGTGTATTTTGATTTTTGATCTATAAAAGTGATAAAATATCTATGATTTTCCCTAGATATGCATGGTGCAGTCCAGACATCAGAATGTATAAGATCAAAGCAATTTTTATAGATAGTAGATGATTTAGGGAAGACAGACTTGCAATGTTTGCCAAGAATACATGCTTCACAGCCATCATTTTTAAAAGAAACATTAGGCAATAATAGGTTCAGTGCTCTAGAGTGAGGATGACCTAGCCTAGCATGTCATAATACATCATTGTTTAAGACAGGAATTGAACTAAAAGCAGAAGATAAATTGGTAGCAGGCTTGATGTCTTCAAGTAGGTACAAGTCCTCCTTTGTAACACCTTTGCCAATCAACCTAAGAGTCTCAATATCCTGAAACACAACTTCATTAGGGTTAAAGATCACATTGCAATTTAAATCAGTAGTGGCTCTTTTAACAGATAATAAATTTGAAGCAAAGGTAGGCATGTAAAAAGCTTTAGTATCTTTATCAAACAGCTTAAGAGTTCCTACACCTTTAATTGAAATTTTATCTCCATTTGCAATCAGGACATTCCCTAGAACATGCTCTACATTACTAATCAACCTAGCATCACTAATCATGTGGTGAGAAGCTCCTGAGTCTATAACAAGAGGCTTAACACTACTAGAAGCATTGATTGAAGTAACAAGAGCAGTAGGTGATTTATATGATGCATTAAGGGAGATACCAAGTGTGTTACCAGAGTTATCCTTGAGGACCTTGATGAGAGCCTCAATGTCTGACCTCTTGATTATCTCATCACGTGCAGGCCTCACAGCTGATCCTTCATTGAGGGTTAAAGCCTTCCCTTCACAAGCAGTCATGGCACGCATAGGAGTAGATGGTTCTCCCACCTCACCAGAGAATTGAGCTCTTGCATCAGCATAAGGAGTCCTGAATTTCTGAGGTTTAAGATGTGGATGGAGGATCCAACACTTGTCCTTGCCATGGCCCTTCGTCTTGCAGTGATCACACACCCAAATCTTCTTCTCTTCTGGTTTGTAGAACCCCTTGTTAGCCACACCTTCTTCTCTATTGTTCTCTTCTCCTTCAGCCTGATTTGCCATGATGAGCTCTCCCTTTCTCCAAAAGAGACCAACAAACCCTTGCTCCTTTTGGATTTGAGCACACACTTCATCTAGAGATGGCAGTTCCTGACCTCTTAGGATATGCTTGATTAAATCATTGTAACCAGGATTGAGAGTGAACAGCAAAGCAAAGACTTTGTCTTGTTCTCTCCTCTCATTTAGTACCTCAGGGTCAACAGTTCATGGCCTTAGCATCTCTAGCTCAGCCCACAAGGACCTGAACTTTCCAAAATGTCTATCAAAATCACTGTCCTCTTGACTGAGAGAGTTGATAGCCCTCTTGACTTCAAACACTCTACTGATGTTAGACTGGTTTCCATACACCTTCTTGAGTGTATCCCACAGCTTCTTGAGGAGTAAGCTTCCAAGATTGAGGCTTGAAGGCTGTTTTGAATGATAGACAGCACCATGAGGTCCTCCTGACCTCTTTTCTTGTCACCAACATCAACAACCACAACTTCTTTGCCATCCTCTCCTAGGATGGTTTTCTTTGGGTTCTTGCCTTCTTCAACAACTTCCCAGAGCCCTCTGCCTCCAAGAGCAGTCTTAGAAAGTCTTACCCATAGAAAGTAGTTAGCACCCTTAAGGGTAACAGGAATCATAACCATTTTGAGTTTTCTGCCATATCCATCAAGAACAACTCAAGAACAGCAAGAACATAGAAAAAACAGAGTAAAAACAGAGGATTTTGAAAAAATTGAAATGAATCAGAGTGATTTGCGGAATAGGATAGAGAGTAGTTAGAGAATATAAAAGAGAATTAGGTTTCAGGAGCATACATGATCTGATACCATGAGATTTTAATAAGAATCAGAAGAGAAATGTGAAGAACATGAAGAACTAGGAGAGAGAGAGAGTGTTTGCGAGATGAGAGAATAAGAGAGAGAGGAACTCATTTCCCTTACTTGATTTAGTTTCCAATAGGTTACATAAATAGAGAATCAGATCTCTTTAGGAAAATAATAAACAACTAACATGCCAGAATAAACATAAACAAATCAGGAAGAGTCCAACTGCTTTGGAGCAGACAAAGAGGACTGAAAGTGACAGGACCTACTGGCTGGAGCCTTCTCCCTTCACGTGATCCAGCAGCCTCCAACGTTCCAATTGCTGTGGCAAGTTGACTAGAGATATTCAGAATTATTTAAACATCTTCTAGAGACTTTGAATTATTTAAACTCCTCCTTGGCTCACTTCTCAGCTTACTTTACTTGCAAGGCACACTTAGGTTGTACGGATTAACCCAGACTTGGTCGCCAAGCTTCACAACACTTCTCTTCTTCTCTTGATTACCATTCTTCTCTTCATAGCTGTGGCTGCTATTTATTTCTTCATGTCAACAGGTCTCATCAAGCACATACTGAGGGTTGACAAGCTACCCTCACTGGATGAAGTATGTGCTCAAATCCAGAAGGAGGAAGGATCAGTGGGGCTGTTTGGTACCAAAGGAGAGCCTGTCATAATCAACCAAGCTGAAGCAGAAGTAGCTAACAAAGGGGTATACAAGCCAGACGACAAGAGAGCCTTAATCTGTGACCATTGCAAGAAGAAAGGTCATATGAAGGACAAGTGCTGGATATTACACCCACACATGAAGCCAAACAAGTTCAGGGAGCGTGGCACTCAGTTCATGGATGCAAGAGCCAATTTCACAAACAATGGAGCAGAACCAGCTACTCCAAGCTCTAGCCATAATGAAGGGAGTGCAATGACATCCACATCAGTGTACTCCACTCCCATGACAAGTCAGAATGTGGTCCTCAAGAAGGCTGACTTAGAGGCTCTCATCAAACTCTATAAAGAGAACTCTGGTATTTATAAAACCCTTGGTGTATCTCGTAATGCCTCTCACATTGCTGATAACTCAATAGATAGGTTGAAGCATGCTCGAACATTGGTTATAGACTTTGGTGCATCTCTTCACATGATTAGTGATTCCAACTTAATTAGTAATGTAAAACATGTCTTAGGAAATGTGATGATAGAAAATGGTGATAAAATCCCAATAAAAGGAATAGGTGAATGGAAATTGTTTGACAAAGTATCTAGTGCTTTCTATATGCAAACCTTTGCATCAAACCTAGTTTCTGTGAAAAATGTCACTAATGATTTAAACTGTCATGTTACATTCACTCCTAATGAGGTTTATTTTCAGGATATTGATTCTAGTAGGTTGATTGGCAAAGGTGTAACCAAGGGGGACTTGTACCTGCTTGAAGATACACGACCAGCATCTAATTTATCTTGTGCTTTCAATTCTGTTTCTGAATTCCCTAAAGATGTAATATCGCATGCTAGATTAGGACATCCCCATTCTCGTGCCTTGAACATCCTATTGCCTAGTGTTTCATTTAAAAGTGATTGTGAAGCTTGTATCTTAGGAAAACATTGTAAAAGTGTGTTTCCTAAATCCATGACTATCTATGATAATTGCTTTGATTTAATCTATTCTGATGTGTGGACTGCTCCATGTGCATCTAGAGAACAACATATATATTTTGTGACATTCATTAATGAAAAAACTAAATACACATGGATCACTTTGTTGCAATCAAAAGATAGGGTGCTAGAAGCTTTTAAAATATTTCAGAATTATGTCATTAATCATTTTAATGTTAAGATTAAAATTCTTAGATCATATAATGGAGGAGAATACACTAGCACATCCTTCAAACAACACCTAGCCACACATGGGATCATTCACCAAACAAGCTGTCCCTACACACCCCAACAAAATGGTGTGGCAGAAAGAAAGAATAGACACCTAATGGAGGTAGCCAGGAGCATGATGTTTCATGCTAATGTCCCTAAGAGATTTTGGGGAGATGCAGTTGTCACTGCCACCTACTCGATCAACCGCACCCCTACAAGAGTGCTCCTTGATGCCACTCCATATGAGGTACTGAATAAAACTAAGCCAAATATCAACCATTTGCGTGTGTTTGGGTGTGTGTGCTTTGTTTTGGTTCCATGAGAGTTAAGAAACAAACTAGAGGCAAGGAGTACAAAGGCAATGTTCATTGGGTACTCAACACATCAGAAAGGGTACAAGTGCTATGTTCCTGAGACAAGGAGAGTCCTTGTATCCAGGGATGTTAAGTTCATGGAATCAAAAGGCTATTATGATGAGCAGAGCTGGGGAGAGCTCCAGGATCTATCCCAATCTGCCTCGGATAGAGCTAACAACCTGAGAGTTATTATGGAAAGGTTGGGCATCAGTTTACCAAAGGAACCAGAGAAGGTCAGAGAGGTCCCAACACAAACTGTAGAAGAGACAGTAGAAGATGTTGGAGTCACTCATTCTGATCATGAGGGGGACAATGGAACTGAGCATCAGCCTGCGCAAGATCAACATGAAGAGAACTCAGTACTTCATGATCAAAATGAGACTCCATCACATTCAGAAGCTGAGACACAAGTGGGAGAACCAAGTGAAGAGAATGGAGCTGAACCCTGAGCAGATACAGACTTTGAGAATGAGTACAAGGATCAGGAAACCAGCCTCCAACTGGATAAATACAAGAGTCAACTTCAACGCTGAAGCTGTGGATCATACTATCAGTGCAATATGCTCACTTGCTCAATATCCAGAAGAACATCAAGTGTTCATCAGTGAGCTGGATCAGGAGTATATTCCAAAAACATATGAAGAAGCTATGAAACATGAGGAGTGGAAATCTTCTGTTGGAGATGAAATAGGAGCCATGATCAAGAATGATACATGGTTTGAGGCTGAGCTTCCCAAACGCAAGAAGGCAGTGACAAGTCGCCTCCTTTATACCATCAAGTATCAAGATAATGGAAAGATAGAAAGGAGAAAGACAAGACTAGTGGCAAGGGGATATACTCAAGTATATGGTGAAGATTATCTTGACACTTTTGCTCCAGTGGCTAAGCTGCATACAATAAGGATTCTTCTATCCCTTGCTGTCAACCTTGAGTGGGATTTATGGCAGATGGATGTGAAGAATGCCTTTCCTCAAGGAGAATTGGAAGATGAAGTGTACATGAGACCACCTACTGGTCTAGAGAGCATGGTTAAACCAGGGAATATGCTCAGATTGAAGAAGCCAATCTATGGCTTGAAGCAGACTCCAAGAACATGGTATCATAAGCTGAGCACCACTCTCAATGGAAGAGGATTTATGAAATCTGAAGCTGATCACACCCTCTTCACACTGACCAGCCAGCAAGGTATTGTTGTCATCTTGGTATATGTTGATGATATCATCATCACTGGTAGCAAAAAGGAAGGTATCCTCTCAACTAAAACTTTCCTTAAAAATGCTTTTGAAATTAAAGACTTGGGAGAATCGAAGTACTTCCTAGGAATAGAAATATGCCGCTCTAAAGAGGGGCTTTTCTTGTCCCAAAGGAAGTACACACTTGACATTTTAAATGAGGCAGGAAACCTTGGAAGTAGACAGGCCAAGACACCATTGTAAGAAGGCTACAAGGTACTGAGAGAGGGGGAATATGAAGCTACCCCATTTGAAGATGTCAAGAAGTATAGGAGGATGGTTGGCAAACTGATATACCTGACCATCACACGACCAGACCTAAGCTTTGCTGTGAATCAAGTGAGTCAACACATGCAAGCTCCTAAGGTTCATCACTGGCACATGGTGTTAGGGTCATCCGTACAGGCCGTACACATTTGGTCTGTACAGTCCGTACTGTACGGATGGATCACCCACACTTACCCGATCAAGCAAAGGAAGTCACCCGGGTAAATGTAACTTGGCCAAAGTTACATTTACATGTTGTGTTGCGGATTGGCTTGACAGAGGGGAAGAGAAGCGCGTCTCTGACAGGCTCGCACAGCTGTCAGGAAGAGCATCTTGTCAAGATGCCTTTAGCATCAAGCGTGCAAGCCCTCCTAGCCAATCATTCAAACCGACGCTCCTCTTGGTCCATTGACTCCACATGCTTGCCTTTGTTTACGTTAGACTCGACCTGACTATCTCTATATATTGTAATCCCTTGCAAGGTAATGAAATATACAGTATTGAATCTCTCTCTCTTGTTCTTAAGTTTCCCTCTCTAGTTCTTAATGTTCATGATGATTAAATACTAAACTCTCTCTTTCTGTCCAAATCTGTTCTATTCTCTCCTCTTTCTTCATCAATCTATTTCTATTTCTATAAATTTCATTCATGTCTTCTCTTTATTCTTCTTCTTCATGATCAATACCTTCCATATGTCCAAACAAGCTAAATATGGATATCCTGATTAGAAAGTGGAATAACTTCTACAACATAACTCCTATGAGATTTATTCAATTTCATGAAAGAATCTTCACTGATTAATGGTTCCAAATCAAGCTTTTTACATAGTGATTCATCCTGGTTTGATTAGAAACTTGAAGAACTTGCCATATGTCCAAAAAAGCTAAACATGGATATCCTGATTAGAAAATTGAATAACTTCTTAAACATAACTCCTTTGGGATTTATTCAACTTCATGGATACTCTCCACTGATTAATGGTTCCAAATCAAGCATCTTACATAGTGATTCATCATGGTTGATTAGAAGCTTGAAGAACTAGTCATATGTCCAAACAGGCTAAACATGGATATCATGATTAGAAAGTGGAATAACTTCTTCAACATAACTCCTATGGGATTTATTCAAGTTCATGAAAGACTCTCCATTGATAAATGGTTCCAAATAAAGCCTTTTACATAGTGATTCATCCTGGTTTGATTAAAAACTTGAAAAACTTGCCATATGTCCAAAAAGCTAAATATGGATATCCTTATTAGAAAGTGGAATAACTTCTAAAACATAACTCCTTTGGGAATTATTCAACTTCATGGAGACTCTCCACTGATTAATGGTTCCAAATAAGTCTTCTTACATAGTGATTCATCGTGGTTTGATTAGAAGCTTAAAGACCTTGCCATATGTCCAAACAGGCTAAACAGGGACATCATAATTAGAAAGTGGAATAAGTTCTTCAAAATAACTCTTATGGGATTGATTCAACTTCATGAAAGACTCTCCACTGAATAATGGTTCCAAATCAAGCTTCTTACATAGTGATTCATCCTTGTTTGATTAGAAGCTTGAAGAACTTGCCATATGTCCAAACATGCTAAACATGGATATCTTGATTAGAAAGTTGAATAACTTCTTCAACATAACTCCTATGGGATTTATTCAACTTCATGTAAGACTCTCCATTGATTAATGGTTCCAAATCAAGCTTTTTACATAGTGATTCCTCCTGGTTTGATTAGAAGCTTGAAGAACTTTTCATATGTCCAGACAGGCTAAACATGGATATCTTGATTAGAAAGTGAAATAACTTATTCAATATAACTCCTATGAGAATTATTCAATTTCATGAAAGAATCTCCATTGATTAATGGTTCCAAATCAAGCTTCTTACATAGTGATTCATCCGGGTTTGTTTAGAAGCTTAAAGAACTTGCCATATGTCCAAAAAGGCTATACATGGATATCCTGATTAGAAAGTGGAATAACTTCTTAAACACAACTCCTTTGAAATTTATTCAACTTCATAGAGACTCTCCACTGATTAATGGTTTCAAATCAAGTTTCTTACATAGTGGTTCATCCTGGTTTGAATAGGAGCTTGAAGAACTTGCCATATGTCCAAACAGGCTAAACATGGATATCCTAATTAGAAAGTGGAATAACTTCTTAAACATAACTTGTTGGATTAGAAGCTTGAAGAACTTGTTGTTTGTCCAAACAGGCTAAACATGGATATCCTGATTATAAAGTGGAATAACTTATTCAACATAACTCCTATGAGATTTATTCAACTTCATGAAAGACTCTACACTTATTAATGGTTCCAAATCAAGCTTTTTACATAGTGATTTATCCTGGTTTGATTAGAAGCTTGAAGAACTTGTCATATGTCCAAACATGCTAAACATGGATATCGTGATTAGAAAGTGGAATAACTTCTTAAACATAACTCCTTTGGGATTTATTCAACTTCATGGATATTATCCAATGAATAATGGTTCCAAATCAAGCTTCTTACATAGTGATTCATCCTGGTTTGATTACAAGCTTGAAGAACTTGCCATATGTCCAAAAAGCTAAATATGGATATCCTGATTAGAAAGTGGAATAACTTCTAAAACATAACTCCTTTGGGATTTATTAAACTTCATGAAGACTCTCCACTGACTAATGGTTCCAAATCAAGCTTCTTACATAGTGATTCATCCTGGTTTTATTAGAAGCTTGAAGAACTTGCCATATGTCCAAAAAACTAAATATGGATATCCTGATTAGAAAGTGGAATAACTTATTCAACATAACTCCTATGAGATTTATTTAACTTCATGAAAGACTCTCCACTTATTAGTGGTTCTAAATCAAGCTTTTTACATAGTGATTCATCCTTGTTTGATTAGAAGCTTCAAGAATTTGCCATATGTCCAAACAGGCTAAACATGGATATCCTGATTACAAAGTGGAATAACTTCTTAAACATAACTCCTTTGGGATTTATTCAACTTCATGGATACTCTCCACTGAATAATGCTTCCAAATCAAACTTCTTACATAGTGATTCATCCTGGTTGGAATAGGAGCTTGAAGAACTTGCCATATGTCCAAACAAGCTAAACATGGATATCCTCATTAGAAAGTGAAATAACTTCTTAAACATAACTCCTTTTGGATTTA